>LOEQ01010760.1:43427-56954 GCA_001685075.1 Bramus lutescens | reverse complement strand
AGTGCTTAAATGAATACAATTTGTATGTTGTTATTTCAGGGTATAAGCTAGCCGGGCGGGACGAAAAGCAGGCCCTTCTCCCCAATCACTACATATGTGGACCCAATCCATATCCCAGGCTTCTTCTTCCCATACCTATTATGGTCTCACTAAGGAACATCTTCTTGAGGATCCCCTCCAATGCCACACCTGTTACTGCTGGAAGTGTGAGAAGAAAGGAGGAGTCACATAGTTCCACCTGTCCTTGGATCTGATACTTCCTAAGCTCTACATTCAAGGTGTTGTTCCAATGTTCTACACAGATGGAGACACCAACTTCCTGCTCCTGCCTTTTGGGTTACTGAGCAAGATTATGCAGCCCTGATCGTTTTGGCACAGCCTTCTCTTCCTTCAATAAGACAACCCAGACCACACTCTATCCCTGCTGCCTACCCAGTGCTGATGTGACAGTAAATCCAGATGGCCCTTTGACAAGTCATTCACAACTGGCTCAGCAGATCTTTTGGCAGCTGCCTTCCACTCTGGATTAATGTGGCTGTGGGGATGACAGAAGGACACTCAGAATTAAAGTGGAATTTTGGGTTTTAGTTGAGAGAGAAGAGAAGCTCTTTAGGATGGGTGGAAGCATAGTATAGGCCATTATTCAATCACAGCATACATTTAAAAACAATTGCTCCTGGTTTTCTGGTTAACATTTCAGGGCTTTAAAAAATAACAGTGAAAGGAAAATGACCATGATGTGGATGGTGCTAACAGCCGTTGGCTCACTACTGATAGGATCTATCAGTCTCCTTCATTTGTGGCCTGGATTCTGGATATCTCATTTAATACACAGACAACTCTGAAGGCGAGGAAGTTGGGACATTGAGGCCTTTTCAGGTTTTGATGTGAAATGTCCCTCACAGGATCATGTGTTTGAGTGGTAGCAGCTGGTGGCACTATTTGGTGCTGTGGACTGTTTCAGACAAGGAGCTTCCTCGTGTTTGTAGGGCCCACAAGTAGGGTTGTGGTTTATAACTCTGGCCTGATTCTGGCCTGGGCTCTCTTTTTGTTTCCCAAGCACTGTGATGTAGCTGGCCATCTCAGTCTCACATTAACACAGCTGCAAGCTTCCTTCTCACACTGTAGTGCTTTTCTTGTGGTGCAAGGCTATAATATCCTTTCAAATTGTCAGCCCAAATAATCCTTCCTTATACTGCTTTTGCCTGAGGAATGTAGCTAATACAAGGCTTACCCTCTTTCTTCAAAGGGACATCTACACCAGTTGTGTCTGATCTGTAGCCTGTGAATCACACAACTCCGTAGACAGTTAGAAATGCACACAGCACATTTATATTGTATTACATAATAATATAAGATCATGTTATATTATCAGAAGTCTAGACACTCTTGTACTAATTCAGTACTTCAAAATACGACCCAATAAGGAAAATTACTATTAACTTCACCTTTTAGATAAAGACATTGAGGCAAAATCATTAAATTAAGTTGGCATAGGCAATATAGTAAGTGAGTGGTAGGGCCAGGGTGCAGAGGGCGTATTTGTTGCTCAATAGTACCTGGCCAAGGAAGCTGAGGCATACCCAGCACCAAAGTCCTGGATGCTTGTGTAAGTCTGATTGCTGGACAAATCCTTAATATAATTCAAAGTTCCAAGCTTTCCTCCAAGCTGGGAGTCCAGTGGAGCTACGCCTTCCCAGAGAGCCCTTCTCTCTTCTGATTTACACTATCACATTGTATAGGAGACTTACCCTTGTAGAACTACTGTTTATGAACCCTAGAGTCAGAAGTAGCACTACAAAATAGAAGGGGGCTTGATTTACTCTTCCTTAAAGATGGGGGCCTATGCACTGCCTTAAAGGAAGAATGCTGTTTTTATGCTGACCACACCGGGGTAGTCAGAGAGTCCATGACCAAACTTAGAGAGAGGCTAATACAATGAAAAAATATTTTGAATCATAACAAGGATGGTTTGAAAGATGGTTTAATCATTTGTCTTGGTTGACTACCTTGATATCTACACTGGCGAGACCCCTAATCATACTAATGTTAATTTTGACTTTTGGCCCCTGTATATTAAATAGACTGGTACAATTTATGAAGGACAGACTGTCTATTATACAAACTATGGTTTTGGTGCAGCAATATCAAATGTTGAGGCAAACAGAATGTTAAAATTATAAACAAAGATCAATGGATATAATGATTAAATCCATGATAAAAGAAAAGGGGGGAATGAAGACCCTCACCAGAATTGGTGCTTGAGAAATTCGTAACTCAGGGCAGATGGAAAATTATAAATTGCAGCTTGGGCCAAACTTGCTAATGCCTGCGGTTTTGCCCCTAATCATGACCCACTATCTGAGAAGGAACATCTGGTTCTCAGGNGTTTTTCAAGGAACTTAGGAATAGGCACGAACCAGGAACTAATAGAAATGCTGTTGCTATGCTTGCTTGTCTTTGAAACCCTTACACCTTATAAAAGGTGTCTGAAAAGCTTGCTTGGTGTGCCCAGTCTGTTTGGCTGGACATCCACAAGTGCTTGCGTGATCTTTATTAATAAAGCCTCGTGCTGATTGCAAAAAAAAAAACCCACCACCACCAAAAACCCCATAAACCAGGTGGGACTACAATCCATAAACCCAGCTCTTCCAGCACGACAACTACCAGGTAGGCCATGTCCAAAGTTTTCCACAGCCTTCCCAGCAGCATGATGATGGAGACAAAATATTGAAGCAAGCAGTTCAATTTTAGGAATTTTTAAGGAATTCCAGGGTTATGTAGTTGAGAGTGTGGGTCAAGTCATCAAAGGTCTGCGGTCCTTTGAGCAACCTATTATTGTCAAGGTGTGACTTTCATTCTCAGAGCCACAAGGTGGCTGTTATCCCTCAATAAACACATAACAAAATTTGCACAGGAAACACTAGGAAAAAAGCAAGGGAATGAGTCCCTTAAGTGGGCTTAACTTTATAGAACATTGTACCTTTCTTGAAAGCTCTACTGGTAAAATCCCACTGGTTATTCTCAGGCCTATGGCTGCTCCTAGTTCCAGAGAAGTTGGGGAGATGGATATTTTTAACCCAACAAAACAGATTCTCAAAGAGAGGGCAAAGGGGATCCTAAAGCTCATGGTTTCCAAGCCAAATCCATCATTCTAGCAGGGAAATTCCACGAGTACCCAGTTTTATGAGTCAATGCACATGTGTGTCTCTGTGTGTCCTGTGTGCATAGTGTATGTGCGGAGGCCAGAGGTTGATGGTAGGTATCTTCACTGACTTTTCTCCACTAATTTTTTGATAGAGAGGCTCTCACTGAATATGACGAGTCAGTGAGCTTGAGGGATCTTCTATATCCACTGCATCCAGCCTTGAGGTATAGACACATGCTACAGTGCCTGGCTTTTTACATGAGTGCTGGGGGTTCTCATGCTTGCACAACTTTCCTGGCTGAGCAATTTCTGTAACCCCAGGAGTTTGACTTTCCACAACTCCAGGGGAAAATGAATCATGACTGCCCTTGAAGAAACAGGTCAAATGCCAGTCTAGACACTAAGTAACCACAGTACCATTATCACATATACACTCCAAAAGCTCTATGAATTTCCTTTTTCCTCACATGAAATCCAATCAAAGACATGGTGAGGATGGGCCTGGCTCTGGTTTAAAGTGCAGCTTTATTGCTCTCTTCAACAGGTGGCTTTGAGGCACCAAAGTTCAGCTAGCAAATGGGTTTAGAGAGAATCCAGGACAGGCCTGCATGTGGCAGATGTCAGTTCTGTTCTGTTCATTGGCAGAAGCCCGTGCTATGGTCCCAACTCCCTGTAAAGGAGACTGGGAAACACAGCCCAGCTGCTGCTGTGGCAGGAAAGAAAGGAGATTTGCACATTGCTAGTGCTAGGACAGTGCTCTCCACTCCTGAATCATCTGACAAGCTACAAAGGGATCCATGCTGATGGGGTGGAGTGGAGCTTTCTTTTTCCTGAGGCATTGTTTTTTAGGCCTCTTAAGAAGTACAGATTGTCTTTGATTGTCCCTTGGGCCTTTTGTATGCCAATCACATTTGCCAGCAAATGACCCAAAGGCCATTGTCATTGATTGAATGGTAAATGCTGAGGTATACCAGACTTCCATGGTCTACCCACTGACTTTTCCCTACTGGCACCTTTTAGCTCAATGGTCTAGTTCTCCTAGTTGTGGCTACCCCAGTGCCTTAGCACAAGGTTTTTCTATCACCTTTTGCTTTCTATCTTTTCTTCCTTTCCTCTTTTTTTGTGTATATGTATGTATGCACACATTTGTGAATGTATGTGGGATAGTATGCATACACAGATATGTGTGGATGTAAAAGGGGGAGAGGAAGATGTTAGGTGTCTTCCTCAGTCACTTTCAATTTCATTTTTTGAGATGGCTTTTTATTGAACCTGAAGTCTCTAATCTGTTCTGGCCAGTAAACCCCACATATATACTGTGACTTCTTGCCCGGTGCTGGGGGTACAACTGGGTGCTGCTGTACCTGGTTCTGGGTGCGTTCTGGGGATGGGAACTCAGGTTCTCATGCTTGTATGACAAGCATGTTACTGACTGAGCCAACTCCCTAGATTCATGCTTCTATGTCCTAAAATATTCCAGACATCTGAATGCCTCCCCCATGGTCTCACCTGGAGCTTGAGTCAGGAGAGACTCTAATTTCTTCAAGTGGTCTCTTGTTCAGAATTCTGGCCTGGAGGATGGGCTGGGTTCTAGTGACAGGAAATGTTTATGAGTTGAGATTTTACTATCTAGGTAGATTAAAGTATCCAATGCACAGACTCTTTAATGATTTTAATACACTAAAGAACAAAAGCTGGTCAAGTTCTGCTTTTTTGTTTCTGGACATTATACCTTTTCTGGGTTTCATGTTACTTTCTTTATATGAGTATTCCTTTTAGTGCATTTGCTTGCTCTGGGTACTAAGAGGGCTTGCTTATGTGGAATAAGTGTGTGTGTGTGTGTGTGTGTGTGTGTTCACGCATGCCATTTAAAAATTTGTATCTGAGCCAGGGTGCTGCTTAGAGGCACTTAAGATGAATGTGTGTTTTGACTGAAGTCCTTCATACAGTCACAAGTTCCTATTCTCAGACCACCCACCTGGTTCCTGCTGTCTTTCTTGTTGTCCCATGGTGCATCTGGACAGAGAGCCTTTTTAGTGAACGTAGAACAAATGACAAGTTTAACAAGATGAGGCAGTATTTATTAAACACCCACATTTTCTTCATCAAATCCTCTTTAAGCCCCACATGTGGCTATTAACTTTCTCCTTAATCTTTATTCTCTCTGCTTTTCTTGCTGTCCTTAACCTTGATGCTGAGTGACTAGCATAAAGCAGAGACCTAGCAAGGATTCCCTATGGCAGTCTTCTGAGCTATGCATTGTATTTTCCCACTCATCCTCAAAACAAGGATGCAAGATTTCCACATACTACATTCAATGGTGCCCCTGTAGAACATAAAATAGAAAAGAGAAGCAAGCCATTGTTCCTTCCCTGGTGATAAACAAAGCTGTTCTGAAGGCAGAGAGGATACAGTGTTTTGAGATCTACCCTGCTCTCTCCTCTTTCCTCTGAGGATGTCTTTTCCCCCAGAGTGCTGGGCGTGTTATACAACAGGAACCACAGAACACTTCCATGACTCACATACTCCATGGTTAACATCCCCCACCTCTGCCTGGCTTTGTGGGAAGGTTTTTCACCGAAGACCCCTGTCTCCCTCTGGATCTGCCACCATCTGTGTCTTATCCTCGACTTTTAGTTTCCCCTACATAATTCTGAGGACACTAATACCTACTAAGACTCTTTTGCTTCTTGTGGTCCTACTATGGTCTTGAAGAACTCTGATGCTCAGCAGGCTGGTACTCAGTGCTTCCTGGAATATTTCACTGGGTTCTCAGGTTCACTGATCTGCACCTGTCTGCACATGAACTACCTGATTCATCATCCAACTATGGAGGTTCCCTCCCTCCCTCCCTNCTTCCTTCCCTTCTTCTCCCTCTCTCCTTCTATTGCTTCCCTTAATCTTCCTATTAATTATAGGTGACCCTCTATACTTAAGCTTTTGGCATAGAATAAAACAAACAAACAAACAAAACAAAAAAAATGGTCTATTCAGCCTACTATAAAAATATCATAAACTGGATGGCCTGAAACAACAAATTTTATTTGTCAGAGTTCCTGAGGTTAAGAAGTCTTAGAACACGATTTTGGTTGATAGGTTCAGTGTCTAGCATGGGTCTACCTTCTGGTTTTGTAGCTGGCACCTTTCATCTGTGTACTCACATGGTGGAAGGGGTAGACCTTCCACAAGGGCACCAATCTCACTTGTAGGGGCTCCACTCCTGTGGGAGAATCACCTTTCAGAGATTGTGTCCTAATATTTTACTGAGAGTTAACATCTCAACACATAACTATTCAGGGAAAACAGACACAATCCTAGTTGAAAGAATTGACAGTCTGTATATCATCACTGTATACCAACTCATGCCTGATTCTAGGTTTTATTTTGGTTTCTTCTCTACAATAATGGACAGCTGGTTCTGAGACTCCTCCAGCCCCTTCAGCTGCAGGTACATTGTCACAACCATTCCCACATTTGGCTAGTACACCCATCTTGCAAAAATGTCTACTACTAGTGTAATTATTTTATGAAAGTTCAATACAGAGTGCTAAAGACTAAGTCAACTCGGCACTGGCCTGAGGAATAATGGCCTGTTAATCCTCAGGAAACTCTGACTGGATATTATTACTTCTTTCCTCTTCCTGATGCAGAGACTGAATTAGGAAGAACTCTGGTAAGATGGTACAGTCTTTCAGCTAAAAGAGGCAGGGACAGTACCCAAACTCAGGAAGGACCTCTCATTTCTTAGCCTATGTAACTTCTGCTAAGGCTGTTGCTTGGGTTTTTCACCTGATTCACCTGAAGTTTCCAAGACCAGAAAAAAAGATCCATCCAGTGACCTGACCTGATACAGATACACAAATTCCAATTCAAAAAACACAGGAAATACATAAAATCAGAACAATTTGACTCCTATGAAAATTATTAATCCCTCACTAATGGCTTCCAATGAAAGTGAGTTAAATGAAATCTCTGTCAAAAATTCAGAAGAATGATTTAAAAATGTTTAATGAAACTAAAAATGACAGATAAACTCCTGAATGAATTCTGATAGGATATAAAGTGATAAATGAAATAAGGAAGTAAATATATGATATTAAAGTATAATTAAATAAAGAGATGGAAATCCTGAAACAGAGAGACAGACAAACAGAAGTACTGGAAATAAAAGGGTCCATGAGAAGCATAATAATGGACTGGATAGAATTAGGGCTTGAAGATAAGATAGATGAATTACAATAATCAAAAAATGATGAAGATAAATTAAGAGAGTACAAATAAAACATATGTGACCTATAGAAGCTACAAAATAATAAGTATATGAATCATTGGCATAGATGGAGAAAAATTTCACAATAAAAATGTAGAAAACATTTTAAATAAAATCTAGTAGAAAATCCCAAAATCTAGGAAAGGGATATCCATTCAGGTACAGGAGACACTTAGAACAACAAGCAGACTAGGTGAGAAAATCTTTTTATATCATATAGTTAAATACTAACCATGCAGGACAAAGTATATTGAAAGCTGCAAGAGGGAAACTCCAAGTCACATATAAAGGCAGGCCATAAAGATAATAGCAAATTTCTCAAAAGAAACTTTAAAACCCAAAGGGCTTGGGATAATATATTTCAAGATCTGAAACACAGAACCTTTGGTGCAAGACTACTATGCCCAGCAAAACTGTCTGTAATAATGGAAGAAGTGAAAACTTTGCTCTCCACACTAAAAGCAGAGAATTTGCAATCAGTAAGATAAGTCTATTGAAAATACTTGAAGAAATCGTCAGATTGAAGCAAAAGGGAAGTCTATAGGAAGCATAAGCCATGTTAACATGGTAGATAAGGAAAAAACCAGGAAAACATCAAAGACTACAAAAATCAACAAAATGAAAAGAATTAGCACACACTTTTAAAAAATAGTAACTCAGGATATTACTGGTTTCAACAAGTCAATCTATATGCACATACTAGAAAATTACATTAAAAAACATGTTGCATCTATTTTGTGGTTGTGATGGCTGTTTGTTTGGAAGTATCACCACAGCTCCCTAACACCCCTTTAAACAAAAAGTCTGGATTGTTTTCCTGGTGGCTTCACCCTAGCTCCTGGCATAAGCCCCTTCCTCTGGGAATTGCCTCAGTCCCAACTCCACCTCTGAGAAAGCCCACCAAACAGTGAACCCTCCCCAGGGAGGTTCAAGAAAGCCTGTCAAATGGTTACCCCTTTCCAGGGAAGGCTGGTACCACTCCCACAGGCTATTTAAACTTCTCCCCAGAGAATGAACGCGTGGTCTCCAGGTTTTGCGTAGTCTCCCTTTTTTTCTCTTCCCCGTTCATGTTTTCCCGGGGCCACCCGAGAGCACTCCATTAGGCATGGGCATCTTTAATTCGGTTTAATTCAGTTTGATTAGGGTTGTTTGCACCAATAGAGAGGTTCATCTAAGAGAAAATACTTAACAACAGCCAGTTCATATTTGGGAAGAAGAACCTCAACTGAGAAAATGCTCCCACCAGATTAGCCTGTGAGCAAACTATGGTATATTTTATTGATTCATGATTGATGTGGGAAGGTTATGCTCACCATAGGTGATGCTTTTCCTCCAGTTGTTGGTCCTTGGAGCTATAAGAAAGTAAACTGAACAACCCATGAGGAACAAGCCAATAAGACGTGCTTCTCCATGACCTCTGCATCAGTTCCTGCATCTAGGTTCTTGCCTTGAGTTCCTGTCCTCACTTCACTCAGTGATAGAACTGTAAGATAAAATAAACCTTTCTTCTCTAAGTTGTTTTTGGTTGCGGTGTTTTATCATAGCAGTAGAAACCCTAAGACCATTATTTCCAAGAAATGGAACCCACCATCAAAGTCAGATGCATCCAAAGGGTACAAAGATCAAGAATAGGCATTTGAAGAAAACAGAATCAGGAAGCAAGCAGTTGTGCTTTTCTCCTATCTCTGACAGTTCCAGCCAGAATAGATAAGGCATACAGAGGGTCACTTCATACTGATTGAAGGAGTAATCTACCAAGAGGTAGATTATAATATGAACACATTATAATATGAACATATGCACATTAAACATCCAAATTTATAAAAATATTATATATAAACACAGTTTAATGACAGCATAAAAATAATGGTTCACTTAAATACCCCACTCCCACATCCTGAAAAAACAGAAAATATCTATGTTAGATGGTACTAGAGATCAAATGAACCTAACAAACATCCTCGGGACATTTTATCTCAACACTACAGATTACAGGGTACATTCTTCTCAGCAGCTCAGAGAACTTATACAAAATGCATTATTTAGTAGGACACAAAAGAGTCTTAACAAGTTAATAGAAATTAAATACTTTATTACAGTTTTCTGTGTACAGTGGAATAAAATTGAAAATCAAAAGCAAGAGAAGCTGCAGAAAGTACAAAAATTCATGGAGATTTAATAATATGCTATTGAATGATGAATGGGCCACTGGAGAAATAAAGGAGAAAACAAGACTTCCTACAATTGGATGAAAATGAAATATGACACACCTTTGGGGTATAATGAAAGCAGCCATCAGAGGGAAGTTTATATGTGTTAAGTTCCTATATCAACAAATTAGAGTGATCTCAAATAACTTAATGATGTACCTTGAGGCTTTTGAAAAATGTGAATGAGTCAAACTCCAAATCAGTTGATTGAAGAACAAAAGATCAGGCCATAAATTAATTAAATGGAAATAAAAAGTAAAGAGGATAAATAAAACAAGGAATTTATCTTTGAATTGATAAATAAGATTGATAATCTTAGTCACACTAATGAAAAGAATGAGGGAGAAGACATACATTAACAAAATTAGAGATGAAAAGGGAGACACTACAACAGATACCAGTGAAGCTGAGAAAATATTAGGTCAGCAGTCAAAACCTCACATTCCTTTAAATTGGAAAAATCTATAAATGTTTGATACATATGATGTCCAAAATTAAATTAGGACAAGACAAACAATTAAACAGGTCTCTAACAAGCAACAATATTGAAGTAGTGGAAAGGAATTTCTCATCTGAAACAAATCCATATCCAGATTGGTTCACTGTTGTACTTGCTGAGGGAGGTGATTAATGGATGATACTGGGAAGGAAGGTGCTTATTTGTGCTCCAGTGGCCTTGGGAAATCTGCATGATAGCCTTGGCAGCACAGGCTTCACCAGCAGGCAGGGAGGGTATTGGTTGTGTAAACCAGCCTGGTGACAGAGGCTGGCTGCTGAAGGGCAATAGGGAAATCCAGGGGTGAAGTCTGAGGGGCTGAGTCCTTCCCAGTCCCATTCTTTGCAGAGAAGAACTTTGGGGTAGCCAAACATCTGGGTAGCAAAGAGAAGAGTGAAAGAAGGAAGAGACTGATCCTAGGAAAACCACATGGATTTTGGTGGAAATTGGTATGGAGTAGCCCATTGGAGTAAGAGAAGAGAGAGTAGTGAATAATTCTAAAAGTGCTGTGAGGACCCATTCGTCCCAGATCAGGAGAGGCTCTGAGACATGAGACAGTCCACCGGACATGGTGGAATGTGTGCTCTGGTTTCTGGATTGGCTATAGCTTTGGAACACAGGACTGTTACCTGCCTCAGACTTTGAGGCTTGTTAAGTCACAGTGGCCTGGTTGTCTTAATCGTGTCTCTCAGACTGATGAATAAAACCCAATCTAAATTATGGAACTATATAAAAGGTCTGTGGCCATACCACTCTAAATTGTCCTGATCTTTCTGGTCAATGAAGCTAAGCAGAATCTGGCCTGGTAAGTAATTGGTTGGGAGAACTGTATATAGTGAATGGTAGAATGTGGCCTGTTCCTTTTGGGACTAGAGAAAATCTTTTCCTGAAGTTGAAGGGTATGGTTTCAGTGAACCCCATTCATGAGGCTGGAGTGAGTTTCAGCAGAGCTGAGATGTAGAAAACACTTCCAAAGGCAGTAGAACTATAGATGGTCTAGCCTGTATTGTTCTTCTATGCTGGAAGGGCCTTTGACATTGGTTTTTGGTTTGTTTGTTTAGTGTAATTTAGCTTAACAAATTCTGTTTAAAGGAGAGATTAAAAATGTCAGTGATTTTTTTTTGGCTCCAAATCCTTATGGTCATATGTGTTGCAGAATTCTCCCTTTTTAGCTTTTAAAAAGGTAATATGGTGCATGAGCCATCTATCATATAATACCACAGCAGAATGTAGGCTTCTCCCTGCAATCAAATACATAAACTGACAAACATCCTTAGCTTAGGGCAGGTAGAGGGCCCACTAAATGAGTTACCAAGGTACTTTAGTTCCTAGAGCTTGCCATATTTTTGGACATGTGGTAAGGACCAGTTGATGGAGTATTTTAAGACTAAGATTAGATGCATGTGGGAAATGAAGCAGAAAGGAGAACCACAGAGGGTCTTCTGAAATCTCACAAATGCTGATGTCATTTCAAAGGGGAGAAAGCACATGGATTTCAAGAGGAGAGTTGGTAATGAAGATCAAGTCTTCAAGGATGAAAAGCCACCTGGCTTCAAAAAATGGAAGAACAGATGCCACACAGCTAATCCTTGTGGAGTAAGATAGCAAGATTGATGCCAGGCATACAGTGGGTGGACTTATGGGTGACACTGGAAAGGTAAGAGAACCTTGGCCTACTGGATAACAGAGAAATTGGATACCTGTGCAAAACAATCGTCCTTTAAGTACAGTGTAATTACAAAAGCTGTATTCCCTTGTCTGTTGTACACAGATACAGTCTTCTGCTGTGTTTATGGACAGACATACCCACTATAGCCAGTAGTCACCTTGTTTTACCTAGTGCTTGAATAGAACAAATAGCATGACTAAAGCTTTCATTCTCCCTCTTTATGTGTCTCCAACTAATGCCTGATGACTTCCTGGAGGCCGCAGTGCCTGATCCCATCTGCTCATCCTCCTTCACTTGGTGATCACTACTATCACTACCTGAGCTTTAGTGTTCCTATGAGCTCCATCCAAGCCCATGATTGCTGAACCAGAGTAAGAGGCTCTGTACAGGACAAACTATAAGATAGAAACCAGTTCTCCCTAATTACATGCATTCTGTTCCAGTACTTTTTAGCTTTTGCCCTGCTTTAGATCTAGCCTCAAAGGTCCTCAAGAGTTCATCCTTGTGGCTTTTTGTTCCAGCCCCAGGGAAGTGATCAATTCTAGGTGAGAAATAGTAGCTTGCTTTATGGCTGAGTAGTCTGGGCAGTTAGACAGGACTTTATTCTTAGAAAAGCTCTGAGCTTCATTCATATTCTCCCATAGCCATTTTAATATGCTTAGAAGGTTGAGAACAAGGGGCCCTGCATTTCCTTTTTCACAGGACCCTGGCTAATTGTGCTATATGGATTCTGATGGACTTCATATAGGCCCCACCACACTCTATATTGCCTATATGTACTGCTTTGAGCTTCCCGATAGATTCCACAGCCCTGCTCTTGATGCTGAAGATCCAATTGTCTTCGGACTTGGCATCTTTATTTATGTCACCTCATTACTTTTGACCAACGGGACATGAGAGTCTAGGGACAAGTTGTCCTTCCTTCTTCTCTCCCTCACTTCCAGATATACCATCCTGAGCTGCATTTGATGTGGTATCTTAAAGGATGATTCTATAGGAATCAGTAACTTTCTGCATTAGTTGTTTTTCTCTTTGCTGCAACAAAATACTGAACAAAAGCAACTAGAGGAAGGAAAGGTTGGTTTAGTTAATAGTTTGAGGGTATAGTCCTTTATTAGAGGGAAGTCCTACTGGTAGGAGCTTGAGACAGCTGATCACATCACATCCACTGTTAGGAAGCAGAGACAAATGCATGTTGGTTCTTAGGTTGCTTTTTCCTTTGTATTCTAGTAGTTGGGGAGGATCTTCCCACTTTAATGAACATAATTTTAAAAATGTCTAATGGACATGCCCGTAAATCTGTTTCTAAGGTGATTTTGGATCAAGCTCACTTGCACATCTACCCTGGCTCATCTCTGCCCCAGGCACATTGCCTTCCTTATTCCTGCTCTTAGGTTTGCCCTTCTAATGTAGCAAGACTGTTCACTAATGACAACAATATCATTTTTACTAGTGTTTTCCAGGAAATTTCTCTCTAAATACAGCCTTTCACAATAACTCAGATGTTCAATAATGCTACAGACTAGCATGGAAGACTGGGTTCTCCTTCCCTCTGTCCAGTTCAAATCTTGTCTTAGTAGTCAGTCACAGACATATGACTTCTGCTAGCTGGGTGCTCTAGTATTAGGTTCCTCTGCACACCAGATCTCATTCTAGTCCTCAGCTCATGCTGTATATTAAACAAATCTCTTAAAACAATCAACACAGGATCTAGCACTGAGGGCAGTTTTTTTT
>LOEQ01010760.1:0-20207 GCA_001685075.1 Bramus lutescens | reverse complement strand
CAATCTACTTTCTAGAGAAAGATGGGCATTGAAGAGACTCTTTATGGAGTTTGTTAACTATTTGGACAAGAAACTGCCCTTGCCTGGACTTTTGCATAAACTGGACATGCAGGACCCACAGAGCAATGACTGTTGAACTTGCCTAAAGGTGAGATGATTTTTCAGGTTTCTTGCTTCATGAAAGAGTCTGCGAGACATTTTGCAGGATATAGAAGAAAATGAATGACTTGTCTTTGAAATTTTCTGATTCATGGTAAAGTCTGCTGGATACTATGGGCCTGTAGGCTGAAGATGGATGCCCTAATGCTACAGAAAAACTTTGGATGATTATCCAGGAAGCAAGATGTCTCTGTCCATTCTAGAATTTTGGAAGTTGCTTGCAATGCACTTCCTGTTTACTTGGGCAATATTATATCCTTCTGGAGTTTTTGATGGAGTTGAAAAATAGATAGTTATTATTATAGTTTTCCTTAGTTTCGATAAAAGATAAAATAGATATAAATATTGTAATTGTAGTTTTTGCTTGATACCTGTTTTGTTATATGTAATTTTACTATGTTAAAGTTAAAGCCTTCCTTTTTGTTTAAACAAAAAAGGGGAAATGATGTAGGAGTTCCTTCTGCTTGTGTGTTTCTTTCATTGGTTAATGAATAAAGAAGCTGCCTTAGCCCAGTTGATAGGGAAGAACTTAGGTAGGCAGGGAAGACAGAACTGGAAGAAAGAAAGGCTGAGTAGGAGAGAAATGCCATGGAGCCACCAGAGACAGACATGCTGAATCTTTCCCAGTAAGCCACTGCTACGTGGTGATATACACAGATTAATAGAAATGGGTTAAATCAAGATGTGAGAGTTAGTCAATAAGNTGCCATGGAGCCACCAGAGACAGACATGCTGAATCTTTCCCAGTAAGCCACTGCTACGTGGTGATATACACAGATTAATAGAAATGGGTTAAATCAAGATGTGAGAGTTAGTCAATAAGAGGCTCCAGCTAATGGGTCAAGCAGTGATTTAATTAATACAATTTCTGTGTGTTTATTTTGGGGCTAAGGTAGTAGGGCATCAGGAATGAACAAGTAGACCCTCTCCTTGCAACAGCATTCACCATTTGTTAGAGAAATGGTGTAAATGTGGGCTTCAAGCAATAAGGCTACCCCACGTGATCAGCTTATATTTGTCTTAGCACTCCTTGAAGGTGGACCACAGCTGCTATGGAAGTACTACTGGTGACAAGAGGCAAATTTTAGAACAACAGGGAAAAACAAAAGGATTTGAGGCTTCCCAGGTCAAATTCTTGGCAAGGGCTCTTACATGGATTCAAAAGACCAGGTTCTATAGGATGAACACACCTTGTTCCTATGCCACAGAGCAGCCTGAAATGCTTGGGTCAGGATTTAAAAACTAAGAAAAAATATTGAATCATATACCAGGGTTAAACAGGGCCTGAGAGAAACCTTTAGTGACTTTTAACAAAGGTTAACTAAGGCTGTACAAATAGGAGTAACAGACCTAGAAGTTAAATGAGTACTTACTAAATCTCTGGCTTTTGAACAAGCAAACTTAGAATGCAAAAAGATACTTGGGGCTTTGAAGGTCAGATCAGCACCAATGTATGAGTGGATCCTGCATACAATGAATTCTGAGACATTTGATTACAGTATTGAGTCTTGGTTAGGAGAAGCAATACCCAATGGTATGAGCAGACACCAAAATCCAAACTGCTTTAATTGTGGTAGAATAGGAATCTGAGAAGGGACTGTAGACAAGGAGTTCCTAGAAATAATGTCTCCTCTGAGAATGGCAAAATTAGAGGGTCTCAACATTAGAGGTCTGGACTATGTAGGAAATGTGGCAAAGGTTGACATTGGACCAATGAATGTAGATCAACAAAAAATAGACAAGGCAACCTGATACCACTGGGAAACTCCTTGGGGGTCTTTCGCAGGCCCCCATGCCAAACATGATCAAATCATTCCAGTGACTGTGGAAAGCCTGCCTCACCAGGAAAATTTAAAAAATCCAATGCCTATGTTAAAAAACCATACTGTTCTGAATGATGGAATAGACATGGAGGATGAATCAAAAACTCCAGTAGGAAATAGGAAACAAATATTTTGGCAGACTTCTATAAATGCTCAAAGACCAAAGCTAAGAGTACATATAAATAACATTGTAATTGAGGAATTACTGAATCTGGGTGCAGATGTAACTGCCATTACTGTAGAGTCTTGGCATCGGAATTGACCTCTTCAAGAGGCAGATGAAACAAAGCACTAGATGGGTTGAATGCATAGGGCCCGAAGAAAGAGAGGATGGCTGAGGCCATATGTAGTGAATTTATGGGATTGTGACTTGATGCAGAAATGGAATACCCAGATTAACATTCCTGCAGTCCCAAAAGCTCATGTTTCTGGGAAGGGTATTACAAGGTAATATAAACAAAGGTCACCAGTCATTCAGGCTGTATAAGAAAACAGAGCAAATAGCAAACCTTCAGAGGTACTAATGGTCCTACCTTTAAATGGTTAACTGAGAAACCAATATGGGTTAGAAAATGGCCTCTAACAGAAGAGAAACTAAAGGCTTTAGAACATCTGGGACAGAAACAACTAGATGCTTACCATATTGAAGAATCAACCAGCCCTTGGAATTCTTGTGTATTTATTGTTAGAAAGAAATCTGGAAAATGGAGAATGATGACAGATCTAAGAGCTGTCAATAAGATAATTAACCTATGGGCCCTCTACAATCTGGAATTCCTTTGTCTTTCCTTTTACCTAGCGGATGACCTCTTATAATTATTGATTTAGAAGATTGTTTCTTCACTATACTTTTACAAGAAAAGGAGAGAAAAATTTGCCTTTATAGTGCCTACTTATAATAAGTCTCAGCCTACTAGCAGTTATCAGTGGATCATCCTCACTCAGGGAATGTTCGCTAGCTCCACCCCATGCCAGTAAGTCAGCCATTGAATATAATATGTAAACAATTTCCTAAATATGTAATTTACCATTACAGGGATGACATTTTGCTATCTGATTCAAATGCAGATACCTTAGAAAGAATGTTTGAAGAAGTAAAGAAAGTTTTGCCTAAATGGGGATTCTAAACTGCTCCTGAAAAAATACAAAGAGGAGAGTCTGTCAATTACTTAGATTGTAAAATAGGGTTATAGAATATTAGAACACAAAAGGCACAAATTATGAGAGTCTGAGTGTGGACTCTTAATGACTTTCATAGATTGTTAGGAGACAGTTCCTGTCTATGACCAGCTGTTGAGATAACACCTGATCTAATAATTCATTTATACAAAACCTTAGGTGGTGACAGGGACTTAAATAGTCCCAGAAACTGAGAAAGAATTAATTGTTTTGAAGAGAAATTACACAGGAGGCACATGTGAATAGGTTAGATCGAAATCTTAATTGCATTCTAGTCATATTGCCTTCCAGAATTTCCCCTACAGGAATTTTATTGCAGAGGGAAGATATTTTCTTAGAATGGATTTTTTTTACCACATTAACCTAGTAAAATATTAAAAACTCATGTGGAAAAAGTCTCTGAATTAATTATAAAAGGAAAATTGAGACATTGTCAGCTAGCCTGAATAGACATAGCTGAAATTATAGTGCCCTGTATTATTGATGAAATTAAAAAACTATGGGAAGACAATGAACCCTGGCAAAGGGCTTGTGTTAATTTTTTAAGAGAGAATAATAGCAATTATCCCAAAAATGATAGAATTAAATTTGCAAATAAAATTACCTGGATTCTTCTCTGAATTTTACATGAGACAGCAATAAATGGATCCCATACATTTGATACTGATGCAAATAAATCAGAAAATGCAGGTTAAAAATTAGAAGATGTAAGTAAGTATGACAGAACAAAATCTTTATAATTCTATCCAAAAGGCAGAATTCTATGCTGTTCTTATACTATGGGATTTTAAAGAACCTCTCAATATAGTTACTGATTCACAATATGCAGAAAGAATTGTCTTGTGTATTGAAATTGCTGAATTTATACCAGATGATACAGAGTTGGCTTCATTATTCATTCAGTTTCAAGATATAATAAGGAATAGGCTTGACCCATATACATAACATACATCCAATCCCATACAGGTCTCTCATGTCCTCTAGCAAAAGGTAATGCAAAAATTGATCGATTATTAATTGGAAGTTGCTGATTATCAATAGCAAAGGTTTAAAGAAAGTTTTTATATTACATGGAAAAAAGCTAAGGAGATTATAAAGAGATGTCCTACTTTCTCTTTCTATAATGCAACACCACTACCTGCAGGGAGTAACCCACAGGGTACTCAAAGTGATGAAATCTGGCAGATGAATGTGTTCCTCCTTGCACATTCTGGAAAATTCATTATGTACTTCACACTATTGACATTTATTCACGTTTTCACTGGGCAACTGCCTTGAGCTCAGAAAAGGCTGATTCAATAATCATGCATTTATTAGAAGTTATGGCCATCATGGGTATACCTGTACAATGGTCTAGCATATGTCTCTAAGAAAATGAAACATTTTTTAGCTTATTATAATATAAAACATATTACAGGTACACCAATCAATCCTATAGATCAGACAGTTATAGATAGACCAAATAAAACTATAAAGGATATGTTAAACAAACAGAAAGGGACAGAAAATACCCTCAGAAATAGATTGCATAATGCTTTATTAACGTTGAATTTTCTTAATGCTAATGAGAAAGGAACAATGGCAACAGAGAGACATTGGATAATAGAAAAAAACTTTTGAATTAAATCAGCCCATATATTTCAAGGATGTGTTGTCCTCAGAATGGAAACCATGAGATGTGCTATGTTGGGAAAGGGGTTTTGCTCTTGTTTTTACAAGAGAAGAAAAACTATGGATATTATCAAAAGTAATAAAGATTTGATTTGAAAAGGAGAAACCTCTTAGGAAAGAGAAATGATAGCTCATCCACAGAGTTGACAATCATACAGGTGGTAAGAAAACCTTGTAAGTGTTGGGGCAGGGTTCTGTTCTTGTCTTTGCAGGAAAATACTAATCTTCAAAAAGTCAAGAGACCCAGGATGTTTGGATGCCTTAAGAGGAAAAGAGAACTATCCGTAAAGGATCACCAAACAAAGAAAAATATGACTTTTGTGGACAGATCTTCTTCAGGGAAATATTTTATTCTCTGTGCATATATATTTTTATCTCTACTACCCAGTAGAAAAGTAGACTAACTTAAAAATCAAAGCTGGCTTTGGAGTTGGACAATGGCAATCCTTCTCTAAATCCAAGCATGTTGTTAAAAGAAAAATTCAGAGTTTCTGTTTCATGTCAGGAGCCATCTGGTGTGTGACAGAAAGAAGAAAGATCTTAGGAAAATTCGTACTTTTCTCCATACATATTTTTGTCTATATCATGTCTTTCATTGAATGTATGTCTATATGAGTAGTGCTTAAGTTTTCCACAATGAACAATAGTCAAGAAAGGAAGGGCCCTACAACAATAACTCCACCTAGTTGATATGATGTCATGATGCTGATAGTGCTATATAAGACCAGTTTTGTGTACCAGCTGCTCAGGATGGCTTCAACTTGGTTAGCTTAAATGATGCACCTTCTTACAATGTTCTGGCTAGACCTCCAAATAAGAACTTCAGAAAAATCCTGTTGACCACTCAGAGACTATTTGCAATTATATCAGATAGTAATCTTGAAATTTAATTATGATTTTAGTTTCACAGGATTCCATAGAAAGAACATCACCCCTATGACAACTGGAAGTAATTCTAGAAGATGATGGCACCTCTCCCAATAAAGTTTGTCTTCAGGATTAGGGACATCAATTAGGTGTTGATGATAACTGGTATAGGGTTGAGGATTGGGGTGGAAATTATGTAGGTCCAGGGATCTCCCCCCAAAATAGAATTTGAATGAGATAATAGGTAGATTAGTGTGAGTTTACTCACATAATAATAATAATAGTGAGTAATAGAGTGAATACTTGTGAGCTATTATTGATAGACAATTTATATTTGTTATAGATTCTTATGTTAAAACAAATTTAAGTTATATTTGTTATATTAAATATGCTCCTATTTCTGCTAATATTTGTATACCTATGCAAAGTTATTTTGTCATATTGTATCCATGCATGTTTCTACCTCTGTTTAAGTCATTTTGAAAATTGATACAATTTTAGGATGTATTTGTCATATTGCATTGTACATTTCTACCCTTGATGAGATATTTATACATTGTTTACATTTTGAGGTCATTGTCCTCATTTGCTACATGGTTGTTTAAAGATTGTTTAATATCCTAATATGAAGTCTTAGTCTTTAAGTTATACAGGTATTAAGTATTATAGGTCATAGTCATCTATGCTTGTCAGGCTTATAATTAGACTACTCGGGCTTTTTAAATACATAGAGATTGTATCCTGCATAGATAGGCAATTTTCAACCACTGTAGAATATGGCATTTAAATAACTTAGAGTTCTGTTAACATGAGACATAGTTGCTTCTGACAGGACCCATCTAGTCCCGAGAGAATGCTGAGCACTGAAGATATTCCACTTGGAGTTTATTTTCTTCTTGGCAAAACTAGTTTTTGGGCAAGGAACTGTCCATGACTTGACCACTGACAAAATGCATAGTGTCCAGACTGGAGAAGCAGGATACAAGAAAAAAGATTGCCAAACCTTGCCAAGACACGATAAGATAGTTTTGAAAAATTTCCTGCCTCTGAAAATGGTCTGTCAGTTACTCTAGGCCTTAGCCAATGTTGGTTGCTCAAACATTGCAAAGGAGACTTTGGGTGATTGACCAGGTAGTCCGTTATATCTGTCATTAACTGCATATTTTGGAAGGTGTTTGATTGTACTTCCTGCCTACTCAGGTAATATTATCTCCCTTCTCAGGTCTTTGATGGTTGAAGACTAGATAGTCATAGTTAATTTCCTCATATGACAGCCAAGTTATTTCTTATACAAGACTTAGACTTCTTAGGATAGAATAATTATTGAAATATTTAGCATATGTTTCTTGTTTAATATTGTTTATGCTGGTTGTAATTCTAATTTTTATAATTTATATCTGTTCTTATTTTATAAAGTTTTGTATTGGGTTTGGAACTCTCTTATTTAGACAAAAGGGGGAGGTGATGGGGAACCTTCTTTAGCGAATGGCCTTTGAGAGGCTGATCCAGGTTGGGCATAGCCTTGAGTACCAAAAAGGTGGGGGCCCATTTGCTCTCTCTCTCTCTCTTTCTCTTCTCTCTCTCACTTGGATGTTGGGTTTGGTTATTGTTCCTAATTCATAGAGGCCTGTGGTCTGTGAGTTTCCCCTAAAAAAAGAACTCCTTTATTATACTCAATTCTGAACTAGTGTGGGATTATTTTATTTGCATTTGCTTTCAGATCTCTGACTGTGACATATTTGTGACAGGCGAGGCTTCTGGAAAAGTTTTCATTTCTAGGAGGGGATAGTGGATTTGACTTACAAGGGAGCCAAAGCTAGAAAAGCTAGACTGTCGTATGTATGACATCAGAACCAGAGGTGAATGGATGATGGAGTTAAATATTAGATCTATCTAGGACTTACCAAAGGCTCATTACACAATGAGAAACTTGCCAAGTTTTTTTTTTTATTCCCCTGCAATACTAAGGATCAAAGCCAAGGCCTTACATTTGTTAGGCAAGAGCTCTACCACCAAGTTACAACCCTAGCCCCCATGTTTGTCAAATAAAATTTCACTGAGTTCTTATACTGTCACCTTTCTTCATGGCCAGTGTGGGTTAAAGAATGTGCCAGAAGTCACACAGAAGTTCAGAGTTTCTGGGAGATAAGCCAGGGTGATGAGTGATAGTAGATGAGACTCAGATTTGGAGGTGGGCCCAGGTTGTGAATAAACTTGAATGCAATGCAAAGGGTTTAATTAGTGGGTGGAAGATGCTGTGTAATTTACAGGCACCTATTTATGTCAGGCAAATATTCTGATCTCATCATGTCTTTATGGCATTATTATGATATATACGATAGGCATTATTAGCCACATTCTTACCAACATCACCTGCCATGATTTTATATACCCAAATAAAACTTGTAATAAGAAACAGGAAGAAAAATAAAAATCTGGACCCTGGAACACATTTTTCAGCTGCTGTCATGTAATCAACACTCTTCCTTATGACAATTATTTTTCATCATTTTCTTTCTGATTGTGTTAGGAACCTCTTTGCAGAGACACATAGCAGAAAAGGTACAAACACATTTTTAAAATTTATTTACTTATTTTTTCACGGGTTTCTATTTACTTATTTTTTTTAAAAACAATCTTTTCTCATTTTACATAGCAATCATAGTTCCAACTCCCTCCCCTCCTCCAGCTCCTTCTACCTGCCCCTCACACCCCTCCCCCATCCACTCCTCAGAGGGGTGAGATTTCCCATTGGGAGTCAACAAAGTCTAATACATCATTTTGAAGCAGGACCAAGCCTGCCCCTATATATAAGCTGAGCAAGGTATCCCTTCATAGAGAATGGGCTCAAAAAAGTCAGTTCAAGTAGCAGGAATAAATCCTGGTCCCACTGCCAGTGTTCTCACAGATTGCCCCAGCCACACAACTGTCACACACATCAGAGGGCCCAGTTTGGTCCTATGTTGGTTCCCCTGCTGTCAGTCGAAGTCAGTGTGCTCCTGTTAGCTCAGGTAAGATGTTTCTGTGAGTATCCCCATCACTCTCTTGACCTCTATGCTCACATTATGGCTCCTCACTCTCTTCAACTGGATTTTGGGAGCTCAGCTCAGTGCTTTAGCTGTGAATCTCTGCATGTGCTTCCATCACTCACTGGATGAAAGTAACCTGTAATTTTCCATTAAGTATAGTCTTGATTTCCTTTTGAATACAGAAATATAAACAAGTTTTAAAAAGAATTATTCCTTTCTCATTTCTTTTTCTTGCAAAACATCATTATCTCCTTCCTTTAAACGAAAGGTAATATATTGCAAGAAAGGGCTGCTTGTTCATCCCAGCTGCCTGGCTAGCTTAGCCCCAAAATAACCACACAGAAACTATATTAATTAAATCACTGCTTGGCCCATTAGTTCTAGTTTCTTTCTGGCTAACTTTTACATCTTAATTTGACCCATTTCTATTAATCTGTGTCTCACCATATGGCAGTGGCTTACTGGGTAAAATTCCCAGTGTCTGTCTCTGGTGGATCCATGGCGTCTCTCCAACTCTGCCTTTCTTTCTCCCAGCATTCAGTTCTGTCTTCCCTGCCTACCTAAGTTCTTCCCTATCAACAGTCCCAAAGCAGTTTCTTTATTAATCAATGAAAGCAACACAAAGATAGAAGGACATCCTACACCAGTAATACAACTACATTTGCAAGAAAACAAAAAATTATCTTCAGTCAAAGAAAAATTCTGTAATAGGGAGCAGCCTACTATTGTTTGTTTAGGTAAGAAAGAGAAATTTTGGAGCCCTCTTTTGTTAATCAATTTTCACATCATTTTTTTTTCCAACAAGCTTTGAAAACATTGACCCACAGAGCTCAGAACTGCATCATCAGGCAGAGTGGACTTTTGCCTCAAGGGTGGATGCCCCAGAATTCTTTAAGACTCCCTGAGTTTGAAATGTTTTGTATTATCTTTGTCCTAGAGTAAATGAGGTCAGATTACTTAGGTCTCCACATTCTTGAAGCTGAAAGTATTACCAGTGGAAATTAGGAATCCAGTTCAGTTGTAAGCTGTTCTACACAGGAATTCCAGAAGAATTCTGTGGTATTTCCACATGACTGCAGATTTCTGCTTGCAGAAGAACACACAGGGACTTTCTTGTCCTTGTGAACAACAGTCACTAAAAGTTTTTTTTTTTCTGGACTAAGAGTCTGAATAAGCTTCTGAGTTCTTTCAGAATGGTGACTGTTCAGAACTTTTAGGCAATACCCTAAAGGTGGTAAACATTGGACTTAAATGCAGAGATGGCTCCTCATTCAACTTGCCAAATTAACCACCAAGAATTTCTTCTCATCTGATTACTTTGAGACAGGGTGTTCCTGAGTTTGCAAGCAGCAACAGTATTGGCAACAACAGTGATACCAAAGCCAGCATATAACACATAGAAAGCTTCTAGGCAAAGGGCTTCCAGGTTTACAAACACTATAACGATGGTGGGAGGCAAGGACATGTCAGGGTCCTTTGACACACAGTGACAGAAACTGATCAGTTGGGTCTGCCTCTCAAGCAGTGATGTAGAAAATAACCAGAGGTGATGACACATGCCACCTCATTGTCTATGTGTCCAATCTGTGCTGCCTTGTGACAGGCCTGTTGTTGAGTGGCTTCCACAAAAACCTTTCTTTCTTCTCAGGATTTTGCAAGTTAGAAGTTAGAGGTTGTTTGGGCCTGAGTTTGGGTCAGCTGGTCTGTACTAGGGGTGCTCATGAATCTGCATTCAGGGTGGAGGGCTGACAAGGGTAGAGTGGTTTGTGATGGCCAGCCAGATCTATAACCATGTCCTCTCTCCATATTGTTTGCTATTCTCCAGATGGCTAGTCTGGGCTTGATTTCATGATGGCTGGCTTCTATGAAGAGTGAGAGGAAGGTCTAGGAGAGCCAGACCAAACTTTTAGAATACTCATTTATGTCACCTCTATTCTTGATTTGCTATTCAAAATGGTCACATTGTCACCCGGATTAAAGTTCTGACCTTTTCTCCCTGACTCCAACTATGAATGGGAGAAGGTATCTTATAAGACTATAGATAAAAGGGGAATAACTGTGGCCATTCTTCTAACTGACCACATTTTCAAATAAGAACACAAACTCTCTTAGTGTTAAGTAAATTTAAGTAAATTAATTGCAATAAATATTAAAATGGCTTCCTGCTTCTGGGTTTAAGAAGTATTGAGACCAGTACATGGGAACTAAATGGGTCAATTCCAACATCACCTTCATGGCTGATAAAGGTGGAATAGTGCCCTGGCTTACATTTACATTCTGAACAGACTTTCTATTTATTCTGGAATTAAAGCAACCATCTGAAATAAGAGATGTTCCTGTGCATCTCTTATTTGTGTTAATTAAGGCTGGTGCTAGTGAGAAGGAAACACAAGGAAGAGGTCAGATGGAGCACTTTACTCTTTGCTCTGTGGTGAAAAATATACGACAAATGAAGTCCAACACTTCTCTCATCAAAGAGATAAAGAAAAATGTGGAAGGCAGGAGTAAGAGTTGCTGTTTTATGAGACTCCATGGGAATACTGTGAAAGGGAGAAAAATACTTCCCCTTAACCCAGATGTGTTTCCAAGAAAGGAAGGTGTTCTTCTGGTGTCCGGGGCACCATTAGTTTAACTTTGCTTGGCAATAAAATCATTAGTCATGCCAGAGATGTGGATAGCACTCAGGTTTCCCAAGGGGACTTGCAATGCACAATTTCTTCTTTGAAAGACTAAGTGAAATAGATGAGAGCCAATAGCTGCATCTTGTTGCAAGTATAAAGTTGCCAGTTTCTAGCCTCATTTCTAAATATCCTTAAGTAGAAGGGATGATTCTATTTCCATCCAGTGTTTGAAGACATGAATCACCTTGCCCATTCCTCAAATGACACATGTAGCATTCATTTGTGCTTAGAGATACTTAGAGCAAATATTGGGGGACTGGATTTTTAACTTTTCAAAAACTCAAGGACATAACACATTAAGTTGCTTGATTTCTCATATCTCTTCTACCTTGCAGTCCGTGGATGCTGGGTAAGTTAACACTGCAAAAGTAAGCAGGCTTATCCAAGTGTAGCTCAAATCTCAGTCTTTTTTTTTTTTGAGGGAAAAAAACCACAGCAAACTCAAGATACTTTCCTCTCCTTTTTCCTTTGCATCTCCTCAGAACCCAAACATCAGAAGGACAGTGACACTTGATCTGTGATCACTTACCATCAAAAATGTCTGAATGGAGGGATACATATCACCTTGTGTTGACCATTGCATCTTTGATCTATGATTCTATTTGGCTTCTTGTTGAAAAGCCATGCTTTCTGTGACCTTTATCTTGACCTCAGTCTGACCCAGGCTCAGCTGAGTTAGCTAGTATCTCTCAATACTTCTATTGTCCCCTTAATAGCTTAAAAAAATCTCTTTCCTTCTAATTTGGGTCATACAAGGCATCACTCCACAAGGCCACCATCACAGGTCTCTCTGGAGTCTTCCATCAGTTCTGCCACTTTTGTGACTTGCTTGGAAAAGCCTTCCTGTCAGGGGAACACAACAGGTGTTCTCTCTCTCTCTCTCTCTCTCTCTCTCATGCAAATTTTCCCTTGTTTACCTAGGCTGTATATCTTACCTCTTCTTTAACTTTCTTACCTTTTTCTTAGCCCCAGTGCCTTACTTTACTTTAGGGGTCTGCTGTGGGACAATGATCTTGCACCCTGTAAAGATTTGTCTGTTGTAGTAGTTTAATAAAATGCTGATGGGCCTGTAGCCAGGCAGAGTGTATAGGCGGGGTAACCAGGAAGGAAGTAGAGGTGGGACAACAAAAACAGGAGAATTTTTGGAAGAAGAAAGAGCCAGTCTGCAGTTGTCAACCAGATGCAGAGGAAGAAAGATGAGAATACCTCACGTACCAAGCCACGTGGCTGACACAGGCAAGGATAATGGACTAATTTAAGATAAAAGAGTTAATAAGAAGCCTGAGATAATAGGCCAATCAGTTTATAATTAATGTAATAGACCTCTGTGTATTTCTTTGGGACAAATGACTGTGGGATCAGGTGGGACAGAAACCTCTGTCAACAGGAGTCAGCTCTTGATTGTCCTCCCACCCAAAGCCTGTGAATACAGCTTGCTGCTGCACCTGTAAAACATGGCTTATAAAACTGAGCTGGGTTTTGGTAAAACAGCATCAATCCTCCCCACAGAGATCAAGCTATGCAGGACCCTCTGCTGCTGGTTGACATCATAGTGGGGAGGTAGGCAGAAGGCATACTTGGGAAGTACAGGTGAGAGTGTTTCAGACATTGTCACATATTTTTTTTTCCATAGAAACCTCTACATATTCAAGATCAGGTTTCAGTGCTGAGGCAAACTTAAGACTGAGTGAGATTTATGGATTAAGCATCATTTGCACAAGTATTTCACATCAAGGCAGCAGTAGGTAGGTAAAATCACCATTATTAATGCAGTAGAATCAAAATCCTGGGTTCTGAGACCCAATGGCTCAGTCAGTAAGTACTTGCTGCACAGCGACGAGGATTTACACCTATATAAAAAGCCAGACATGACAATTAATAACTGTAATATCAACAGGGGCAAGAGAATCACTGGGACCTACCAGCCAGCCATTATAGTCAAGTCAGTGAGCTCCAGGTTCAGTTAGAGACCCTGTTTCATAGAACAAGGTGGAGAGCAATTGAGAAAGGGATGTGACATTGACCGCAGGCTTCCACACACAACGGTGCACATTTGTGCACACGAACACAGAAGAAAGAAAAGGATCATTGCTGTCCCTATGAGTGAGGGCAGCTGGCCTACTTCAGAGATGGTCATTGGGAGACCTGTGATTCTTCCAAAATCCCCCAAATGTGACTCTCAGGAGGACAAGTACAACTGTAATTAGCTTCTTGACTTATTTCTTTGGAACTTGGAAGAGAAGTGATAGGTAGCAATGACTGATAGCAGGAGAAACTGTCATAGATGCCCCAGAAGAAACCCAGCTTGGCCTTCTTTCTACTCTCTAGAACCCTATAGCTGCTCCTGAAGGTGGTGAACTGCTGACTGTCAGAGTCCTGCTTCTCATCACAATCTCACTTTAAGTGTCCTCTCCCTAGGGACATTTTCACTGAGTGTACAACCTAGAGAAGCCCCTGCTTATCCTTTTACCTAATTTATGCTCACCACAACAACATCCAGGTTGTTCATTCATTGTGTCTCTTATAGTGATATTTTATTTATGTTTTAATAACTAAAACTTGCCTGAAGATCAGAGGGTAAAACTAAAGCCACTAAAGGTCAGGCAGTTTTATCGCATACCTTTAATCCCAGTACTAGGCAGTCACATGTATTTAATCCCAGTACTAAAGGGGAATATAGAATGGGAGGAGACAGAGGCTCAGGGATCAGTCTGCAGTTGCCCAGCATGATAGAGATAAGACTTCTCTATTGATAGAGGTTTCTGTCCCACCTGGTCCCATAGCCATTCAGTCCCAAAGAAACGCACAGAGGCCTACATTCATTATAAACTGGTTGGCCTATTAGCTCAGGCTTCTTACTAACTAATTCTTATATCTTAAATTAGCTTTCTCTTGGTCTGGATGACAACTGCAGACTAAGCCTTTCCTCTTCCCAGCATTCTCCTATTCTGGTCACCCCACATATACTTCCTGCCTGGTTACTGGCCAATCAGTATTTTATTAAATTAAATGACAAATCTTTACAGAGTACAAGACCATTGTCCCACAGTACTTCCCTTCCCCCTTTTTTTCAAAGCAAGAACTCTGAATCTGATCTCCTTTGTTTAGCTTTTTCTTGACCATTATCCAAAACAACTTGTAACCAATACTCTAAAAAAAGACAAACATCCATAATCCATTTTTGGGGAAGGTGGGTATAGTTTCTAGGGTACTTCTTATTGATCGGGGGCACTGCAAATCTTATGGGGACCAAAAAAAATTTAGAATTATGATCAAGTCCTGATTGTAATATTCTGTGAGGCTTGATCATTTCAGTAAGCAGTCTTGAGGCTGTTCTGGATGTAGAACTCAAAGGAAACTCCAACAGAGGTCCTCTGAAATGTTGGATCATCTGGGTCATACGCTCCTACTGGAGATTCCTCAGGGGGTTTTCCTTAAGCAGACCTGATTTTTCTTAACCCAGAGTGAATCCAGAGCCTCCATTTACTGTGGAAATAAAATCAACACCTCTTCTCCAAAGCAACATATATTTTGAAGTCAAGGCATTTTCAAAATGTGTATGTTGGATTAATGCAGCAGAATTTATAATCAAATGTCTTTTAGCAGCTGTTGCTCCTTTCTCAGTCATCAAACAATTCAAAGACAACAGAATAACATATAGTATCCAGAATCTCTGTGCATTTTTTTATCTTTGTGTGGCTTTAATTTAAAATCTATTTCTTTTATTTTTCTTTTTAATTTTTGGGTTTTTGAGACAGGGTTTTTCTGTGTATCTTTGGCTGTCCTGGAACTCATTCTGTAGAGCAGGCTGTCTTTGAACTCACAGAGATCTGCCTGCCTCTGCCTTCCAAGTGTTGGGATTAAAGTCATGTGTCACTATATCCAACTATTCTCTCTCTCTTTTAAGGACTTTATCCTTTTCCTTTTCTCTTCCAAGCCTACATATGTTTTTAAACACATTGTAAACCATTTACTTTTTTTTTTAAATCTGATTCTGTCTTTGCTGTATATCTTTCTTTTTCTGACCACATGAGGTTTTAATTTGCTAAGCAATATGCCTAGGATTAAAGCCATTTCTTAGCTTTCTGAGAGCCTAGATTCATGGCAGAGGTACTGGCAGGAGCCATGTTTATTGCCATAACTCTATGGAGTTTCAAGGTCCCTGCCACCACCAAGAAGCATGCTGTCAGCTATTCATAAACACCATTTAAGTGTTTGGTGGCAGGGCCTCTTAAAGGACATGTAAGGTTTTTTCAGCTAAATCTGAATCAGGAAGCCTCTCTTAAATGAGATGGGCTTACCTCTAGCAAACAAAGCTCACCTGAGAAATGCTACTACCAAGAAACCATGCTTAACTCTGTTTTTTTTTTGTTTATAATTCCTTCCCAAGCTTTCTCAGTTTTTATGTGAATGTAGTTGTCCACATTGGTGCTATTTGTTGATGGAAGTTTCTTTTCCACTCAGTTCCACAGCCATTCAGTCCCAAAGAAACATACAGAAGCCTATATTAATTATAAACTGGTTGGCCTATTAGCTCAGGTTTCTTATTAGCTAATTCTTACATCTTAAATTAGCTCATAATTATTGTCTGTGTTATCCATGTGGCTTTGTACCCTTTGTTAGTCAGGCATTCTTATCTTGCTTCCTCTTGGTTGGGTGACAACTGCAGACTGAGCCTTTTCTTTTCCCAATATTCTTCTATTCTGGTTGTCCTGCCTCTACTTCCTTCCTGGCTACTGGCCAATCAGCATTTTATTAAACTAATCCAAGTGACAAATCTTTCCAACATACATAACCATTGTCTCACAGTACTTCTCCAGTGGCTTGGTTGTTTCGCTTTTCTTATCTTCAGGTTGAGCCCCAATATCTATCTCTGGGTTTTTATTATTTGCACTGCATTTGGAACCCAAGGTTTGGGGTACAAATTCATGAAAAAACCCTTTACATGTGGCTTTTTAGCCATGGGAACAGGCCAAAACTGCACCTGGGACTACAGCTCTACCTGTTTAGTCTTTCTTTTCTTTTTCTCCATGCCTCTGAGCAAGTTTGGGATTTTCCTGTTGTAGACTCTCTTAAATAGTCTTCAACTGCCACCCAAATTCCAGGAGCACCTGGATTCAAAATGCCACAGGACTCACTGGCCCTAGACAAGCTAGTTCTGCCTTCTGGCAGGCCACCACCACATGAGCTTTTTCCAAAATCCTGTGGATTTTTTTTAGGCAGCCCTCTCCCTCCCTCTCTCATACCTCTACACCATGGGTTGCAGAGACTCCCTGAACACCCCTTTCAGGCTGCTACTGAGCTAGGTAGCTTCCTTGAAATCCAGTCAGGTTTATACTTTTCTATATAGCAGCAATAAACCTCACATCCTCATCAACATTGTCAATAGATTTGGTAAAACAATTGAGAATTCTTAAAGTGAGGAATTAGTTAAAATAGAGTGTTTTTGAGAAACATCACTCTTCACAATAACCACAAATAGCATAAAATATCTTGGAGTAACTCTAATCAAACACGTGGCATACCTGTATGACAAGAGCTTTAAATCTTTGAAGAAAGAAATATGAAGAAGGCACCAGAAAATGGAAAGATCACCCATGCTCTTGGGTAGGTAGAATTAGAGTAGTAAAAACAGCAATCTTACCAAAAGCAACCTACAGATTCACTGCAATGCCCATCAAAATTCCAACAAAATTCTTCACAGACCTTGAAAGAACAATAATCAACTTCATATGGAAAAGTAAATAACCCTGGATAGCCATAACAATCCTGTACAATAAAGGAACTTCTGGAGGCATCACAATCCCTGACTTCAAACTTTACTACAGAGCTACAGTACTGAAAACAGCCTGGTCTTAGCATAAAAACAGAGAAGAGGACCGATGGAACCAAATCAAAGACCCTGTTATTAATCCAGAAAGCTATGAACACTTAATTTTTGACAAATAAGCAAAAAATATAAAATGGAAATAAGAAAGCATATTTAACAACTGGTGCCGGTATAACTGGATATCAACATGTAGAAGAATGAAAATAGATCAATATCTATCACTGTACACAAAACTCAAGTCCAAATGGATCAAATACCTTAACATAAAGCCAATTACACTGAGCCTCATAGAAGAGAAAGTGGGAAATATACTTGAATGTATTGGCACAGGAGACCACTTCCTAGATATAAACTCAGTAGCACAGACAAGGAGAAAATCAATTAATAAATGGTATCTCCTGAAACTGAGAAGTTTCTGTAAAGCAAAGGATGTGGTCAACAAGACAAAACAACAGCCTATAGAATGAGAAAAGATCTTCACCAACCCCATATCAGACAGAGGTCTGATCTTCAAAATATACAAAGAACTCAAGAAATTTGTCCTCAAAGGAACACATAATCCAATAAAAAATGGTGTGCAGACCTAAATAGAAATCTCTAAACAGAGGAATCTAAAATGGCTGAAAGATGCTTAAGGAAATACTCAACAACCTAAGCCATCAGAGAAATGCAAATCAACCAACTGTGAGAATCCATCTTACACTTATAAGATTGGCCAAGATCAAAACACTTATGACAGCTTATGCTAGACAAGATGTGGGGTAAAGGGAACATTCCTCTATTTCTGGTGGGAGTGAAAACTACTACGTTTTTTTTGCAAGTCAGTAGGATGATTTCTCAGAAAATTAGAAAACAACCTTTCTCAAGACCCAGCAATACCACTTTTGGGTATATACCCAAAGGATTCTCAATCATATCACAAGAACATGTGCTCGACTGTGTTCATAGCAGCATCATTTGTCATAGCCAGAATCTGGAAACAACCAAATGTCCCTCTACTGTAGAATGGATAAAGAACATGTGGTACATTTACACAATGAAGTACTTACTATACAGTGGAAAAAATAATGACGTCTTGAAATTTGTGGACAAATGAATGGATCTAGAAAATACCATATTGAGTTAGGTAACCCAGACTTAGAAAGACAAATATAGTGTGTCCTCACTAATAAGTGGCTTTTAGACATGAAGCAAAGAAAAACTAGCCTACAATTCACAATCCCAGAGAATGTAGACAACAAAGATGACCATGAGAGACATACATGGATCGAATCTAGAAGTAGAAAAAGACAAGATCTCCTGTGGGGAGTGTGTAGATCATGGGTGAGAGTAGAAGGGGGGGAGGAAGAAAGGAGAGCAGAGAAAAATATATAGCTTAATAAAAACAATAAAAGAAAATAAATAAATAAAAATTTAAAATAAGGTAGAAAAAGCATTACAATGGAGGGATTTGAGTCTCTATATGACAATATGCTAGACAGTTTGAAAATGGAATGATTAATTGAGAGGATATTTAATTTGTATAGGATTCATATAGCATCAATTGTAAACATTATCAGCTTTATCATTTTCATCTTATCACTGAAAAAGTTGGTTAATCTGAGTGCTAAAATACAGGCTTTATAAAAACCTCATTAAACATATCACAGAGACATTCAAATTTAGACATAGAAATTTAATGGAGAACCATTTTCAGCATTGCATTATAAGAATAGAGAGGAACAATGTAAGGTTTTCAGACAACCAACCTTAATACATTCAATAACCTTACAGGCATTTCCAAATGGCAGAGGCTCTGTTAAAGTTAACTGGACTCCTGTGCCAATGTTAGATTTTTAAAAAATATGTACATAAGAGTTTATTTAAAAATGTACATCAGAGTTTAGGAATTTTTCACTTAAAATGACAATTTTTTTCTCTGACAAATTAATTTCTTTAATCCTCAAAATCATTGCATTATTTCTTGGGGTATTCAACTCAAAACATTGGAAAATATGAATGTGAATCATATTAAAGCACCTAGTGGAATTTCATCATTTGGAACAAGGAGAAGGAGAAGAAGAAAAGGAGAAGGAGAAAAGGAGAAGAAGAAGGAGAAGAGGAGGAGGAGGAGGAGAAGAGGAAGAAGAAGGAGGAGGATGAGGAAGCAGAAAGAAGAAGAAGAAAGAAGAAGAAGAAGAAGAAGAAGAAGAAGAAGAAGAANAGAAGAAGAAGAAGAAGAAGAAGAAGAAGAAGAAGAAGAAGAAATAAGAAGAAAGAAGAAGAAAAGCTTCCAATGGCCATTGCATGTGAGGCACAGGACCAGGAAGGTCAAGAATATTAATACACACACTGTAGCTGAACTGGTATGTTGGATAGAACATTCTTCCCTTCTACATAGAAGACAGGAAGACTCGAGGAATTTTCCATGTGTGCATCACAGATGCAGAACAGATCCAATGTAAATTGAAAAGTTGATGCCATTGACAAAATAAATCAGGAAAATTTGTGGAAAAAACACGGGTCTGTGATTTCCTCAGAGGGTACAAAGAGTGGTGCTTGTGTGGAGGACAGGAATAACAATGAGATGTATTTCACTAAAAGAAGAAAGCAGTCAATTAGAGATAAAAGGGAAGCAAATTTCAAGTAATACTGTTCACACATTTCATTTGGCAGGTTAGTTAGTAATAAGGAAGATTTTAAACCATGTCTCTAAGATGATGTTCACTCATGAAGCCCTAGAAAGTTGCTTTGAGAATGTTCTTTATACATGAGCAAACAAAATGTGATTAATGTCTATAAATAATGCTTAAAGAATTAAAGGAATTATATATGAAGTTAGAAAAAAGAGTATTTTATTTTTATACTTTCACAATAACTATCTTATAGTAATGTATCTCAAAATCTCTTTCAACTGATTTATAATCAACTTACAACAATATAGTAAAAGGTGTTTAAAATTTAAAATTAAAATTATCTTAATTAGTTA
>LOEQ01010759.1:46023-60542 GCA_001685075.1 Bramus lutescens | reverse complement strand
TTGCTGACTGTTGGTGTTTTGTAAGTTTTACCCTTAAAATAAATGCCCCTTTAATTCCCAACTGGTGTGGGATTGTTTATGACTTACGCCTTCATATATTCATTGTCCTCTTATGTTTTAAACCTTGATCTGGTTCAACACTTTGTATAAAACCCCCTTAAAATTCCCAACATGCAGATGGGAACTGGTGCAGAAACCCACACAAGACATTATGTAAAGAGAGAATCTAAATTGGAGGTCTCTGTCATTGAGTCCCTTTGTCTGAGCTAGGGAAGCCCTGCAGAAGAGGGCACATGAAGATTGTAGAATCAGAGCAATGGAGGACAAAAGGAGAACACAGCCCACTGAGACAACTAAACAGGGCTCACATGGGCTCACAGAGACTGAAGCAACAAGCATGGGCTGACAGGGGTCTGTACCAGGTCCTCTGTATGTATTACAGCTATTAGCTTGGTGGTTTGGTGGGACATCTAACAGAGGGAACTGGTGTGTCTCTTACTCTTTTCCTCCTATTAGTTTACTTTATCTAGCCTTGATATGAGAGCTTTTGCCTTCTTAATGTCTTATTTTGTTGTTTGGTTGTTATGTCTTGGAGGCTGTCTCCTTTCTGAAGGGAAACAAAGGGGGAGTGGATCTCATCGAGAGGAGAAATGGGCAGGGAAACTGAGAGGAGTGGAGGGAGAGGAAATCCTAGTAAATGTATTATATGAGAAAAAATCCTATTTTCAATTAAAAAATCCCTACACTGTTATAATTGAACATCTGTTGAGGAGAACTGTTTTATAATATGATATTTTCCTTTGTCAGAACCTAAGTCACTCTAAAACATCCACAGAACCCATCTTGTGTGGGGTTCACAAGTTGATAGATTCTGTAATGAGAGCTTCTGTTTATATGGAATGTTAGCACAGTGGTTCTGGGTCAGGACTCTACAGGATCTCATATCAGATGCTTATATTACAAGTGATAACAGTAGCAAAATTACAGTTATGACGTAGCAAGAGAGTAATTTTTATGGTTGGGATCACCGTAACGTGAGGAACTGTATTAAAGGTCTCAGCATCGAGAAGGTGAGAACATTGCTCTGGCTCCACCATGCTGGTTTCATCCTTTCAGTGACACCACCATGCTTCACTCAACAATGAACACTGGGTAGGGGTTGCTGAAGGAGCCTCAAAATATTACTAGCTGGACCCTTAAACATTGCTTTAGCTGCTCCATTCAGAGACAAAACAGCATAATACTCAAGCAATTTCTTTATCAGTGTATCATAGACTCAACAATGCCTTAGAATGTATTTGTTCCCTGGAACCATAATCTATAGATATGTTAAAGTGTGTGGAGCATGTGGATTTTAGGTTTCATTCAAAATCATGATTGCTTATTACAAAGAATTGGCTCATGTATTTAGGGAGACTGGGAAGTCCTACAATCTGCTCTGTACATGATTATGACCAAAGGAAACTAGTCATGTTATTCAGTATGAGACTGCTGGTCTTAGAACAACAGGATTCGATACATAAATCCTGAATTTTATTGCATAAATCTTCATCTGAGGATTGGCGATAAGATAAGATCAAACTGTATCTTTGTTTCTGTTATATAGCTATTTCCTAGGGATTAGAGCATTCACTCCTGGAGGCAGGGGTTCCAGGGCTGAAGAAGACGATGTGGTGGAGGGAGTGGAGCTTACAGAACTAGGGCAGCTAATCAAACTTGTAAGACTTAAGAGGCCTTTGCATGTTTGAATGGTTGCATGGTTGCATTGCTGTACCAGTGCTCTGGGGGAGACTGGTGGCGCTGCTTACAGGCTGAGTGGAAGTGCCAGCTCCACAATGTTCTGAGTCATCACTCACACTCAATATGGGCTTTTCAGAGAGCGCTCAGCAAAAAGTGCACGCTCTTCTTAAGAGCCCCAGTAAATTCATCAGTTTACCAAACTAGACTGGGAAAATCATTTCATTGGTCTGTTATTATTCCCATTTTGGGGGTGAATAATCCTTTTTTTCTGTACCTCCCATGGAAAAAATCACAGAAGAGTACAATTTGTTACTCCCTCAAAATTCCTGGAACTGGGCAATTTATAAAGAATTGAAACATATCTGGCTCACAGTTGTGGGGATTAGAGATCCACAAAAACACAAGGCAAGCCTTTTTCAATCATTTTATAACAACCATCCTGTTGCATATAGCATGGTAGAGGACATTACAGGGGAACACAAGGCAAGTGCATACATAGGCCTTTGTTCCTCTCCTTTTTAAATTAAATTTATTTTATAAAGTTAATGTATGTTTACTGTATTTACATCATTTACCCCTTTCCTCTCCTCTCTCCAACCCCTGCCATGTCCCCTCACTTCATCTCAAACTGATGGTCCTGTTTATCTTTAACTATTATTGATATATCATATCACATACATATACATACTTTATATTTCTCACATACAAAATAACTACATTAAAATGCAATTAGATGTATATGATAAAAATACAGACTAACAACATTTAATAGAACTATGTCAAACAGTGCATCAATATATATACTGTAACCATTCTGGATTTTGGGATCCATCATCTTTCAAAATGTTTATGAGTAAATACATAAATACAACCTTCTGAAATAATTTAGCATTGATCATATATGTACATTTTTAGGGAGGACCTATCGATATTGGATAACAAAACAGAGGGCTCATCCCTGGGGAAAACTAGTGCTCCCTCCCAGCAATCGTCAATTGCTCCGCTGCTCTTCCTGTCCTCGGGCCTTGTGAGACTTCTCCCATCCGTGTTGGCACATCAACTGATGCTGTCACTGTTGAGCTCTCATTCAGGCAGTTGTATTGTTGAGCTTTTATCTATGCAGCTTCTCTGCCATATACAAAAGATACACTCTCACAGCGATGTCTTGGTCCTCTGGCTGGTACAATCTTTCTGCCCATCGTAAGAGCTGTTCTCTGAGGCTTAGATGTAGGAATTGTGTTATAGATGTGTAGGTTGGGGATGAGCATCCCATTGCCAGTTGTTTCTTGCATTCTGACAGCTGTGGCTTGCTGCAATGGTCTTCACTGTATGCTGAAAGGAGGAGAATCTTTGATGAGAGCTAAGAGCTATACTTATGTGTGGGTATATTGAGAAGTATTGATAATGCGGTTAAGCATTGTATTTATTTAAGAAAGTGGCAGTGTAGTTTATCCTCTAAGATCCACGAGCTCGTCAGCCATGGGTAGAAGGCCAATCTTACAGTACCAAGCATGAATTCCCATAGACTATCTAACGAAATGACAAAAACAACAACAACAACCAATACCAGACATAAGAAAACCCAGGTTGGTGGTCAATAGACTCCAAGAAACTTCCAAAACAATATAGACTATTGCTGTTTCCCTTGGTTGCCTCCCAGAAGATACCACATAATTTAGACTCAGGACTCAGAAAAAGCAAACTGGATATGACACAAAGGCCCCTCCGTAGGGACTAATACAGGAAAATGCTGTGTAAACTCCCAAAAAAGAAAAGCAATCAGAGAGAATAGCCTCACCCAGCTGTAATGCCTATGAAATACAATAGCCAGCATGCCAAGATAGTCCTGTAGATACTGTAGTGGCATGTATATCTTGGCAGTAACCAACAGCTGTCTTTCTTTTTCTTTTGAAGCCACTAATGCTAAAGGGACACATTCACATGACCTCATGCAATCCTAATTGCCTCTCCCATAGTACCCATGTTCTTATAGGCATCAGAAAGTTGATTAATGTACACATTATATTACACATTGTTAAATGTCAACCTTTATGAATTTTGCATTAAAATAGAACCTATCATATTTCAAAATGGTTATTTGTCATAATAAATGGTCATTCTCATATCAACTTTTGAGCTTGAAAATCTTATTTCTTAAGACTAAGCCCTCAGATTGTATAAGCTGTGGATCCACAAAATCAGAATTCCACTTCTGATTCACACATTTCTCCTCTATATCATCCCAGCCTCAACCACCTGATTGACAGGGATTTGTTTAACATAAACAGACATACCTTATGTGGGTCACAAAGTAGCCGTCAATGGCAGAAGATCAAGCCTCAGAACCAGAGTTTACCCTCTCATGGGTGTTCTACATGCGGAGCGTCCCACACTCCTTCCCTCTTGCCTCACCTTCCACAACTCTGTCTTCCTCTTTGCCATGCTCCCTTCTCTGTATTCTTGGTCATTTCCTTGACATGTTTCTTCTCTTCTGTTTTCATCAGCGCTTCCCTTTCTTAGCATCTTGACCTGGACCTGCATTCTGCCACAACTTAGAAAACCAGGTGGTCCCATGTCGATCCCATGATACCAGGTGTGATAGGGAATGACGTGTGGGGTTGCAGTTCCATACACGTCCATCAAATGCACACAATCACACTCTTGCTGACTCTCACTGAGTGAAAAGATAGTGAATGAGAGAGGATGTAGAGAGAAGGGAGGAGGGAGCGAGAAGAGTAATTATGGCTCAGAAACCAGAGGTTTTACCTCGTAATAATTAGTCTTACCATGGAAGCATCTGAACGGTCACTGATAAACTTGGCCATATAAGTAATCTGAAACTTTAGAATCCTGTACCCTGTTTCTAATCACTCTGTGGGAATATCTACCAAAAGAAAATTAAGCCTTTCTTGAAAGAGACTATAACCTTGTATCAACATGGAGCAATCGCCATCTGTCTGGCTACCCTCGGGCACAGCAATAGTTATTATAAAACGCCATCCCTTGTTTTTGCCCTTTAAAAAATTAGCTTAACACCTCTGGCAATAAAAGTTCACATGCTTCAGAGATAATAAAGATAGTTATTCCTTCTTCATTGCCTACAGAATGCCTAGGGAGGTTTTATGCAAGAGCAACTATTGTAAACTTGAGAGTTATTATCAAAGAAACTCTCGCTGCCTTTAATTTTCTCTTCTTTGAAATATTTCCTAGCTTCCCTGAAACCCTAAATTTCCTTTTTGTAACAAAATGTAATTTGGGTTTAGTGCTCTCTCACTATGTAAGCGTGCACAGTGGAACCAATAGAAAGGGAGCATTCACAGCTTGTTGTATATTTTATTAACCCAATTAAAGAATTTATGGAAAGAAAAAAATCAAGTTAACAACCACAGCAAAGGAAAGGAAAACAAAGCCTTTTGTACAGGAGTCAACCTCTGCCCAGTTTCACAGGTACCCCACAAATGTGATGTCATTTTGATTGAAGCACCCTCTCTCCCACAAAGACAAATGAAAGAACCCTTGTGAAAACCAGCCCTGCACTTCACACAGGTGGTCACATCTAAAAGAAACCTCCAGAGTGAACCTCAGAAAGCCTTTTCTAAAGGAAAGTTCAGTTAGAGCGGCCCAAAGAGCTCGCTAAAGGGAAGAAGGGACTGACTGTGAGTTCACAGACTGCGCTTCTGAAGAAAATAAAGAATACGTCTTTCTGCTCTGCTTCGAGTGAAAGGCACGCTTCTCAACTCGTGGTTTTACAGTATAATTACAGAACATGAATAAACCTTCACTTGGCTTCTTTAAAATTGATTTTCAATAGATTTTGAATGCAAAAGAAGAAATGGCATATGTTCAGAAGCTGCATCAAGGGGCGCGATTTGGTGTAGGGGGGAATATCTTCCCTCCAGCTTGTAAGTCTTGGTGTTCTGGATTTCTTTTGATGATTCAGACTCAGTAGCGACACTCTTGATTGTATTGGTCAGTCACGGGGTCCAAATGTTGTATCATTCTAAACTCCACAGGCCTGGCATCAGGCCCTGTACCTGGTCCTCCAGGCTCTTGATTTATTACAAAATACAGGAGAGAAATTTGGATCCCCACAATGTCCCATTGTCTCGTTATCCCACCACATCACATCTACCTTGGTTGTATTCAACCCCCGTTAGAGTTCCCAAATGTTAGACTTTCAGTGCTAATTCACTATCCACTCATGGGTCAGACATGTTTCTAAAGAAATCTTCTGGCCTCCGCACTCAATTTCTAATCAGTGATTCAATAGCCTCAGTTTTATAAAGGTGTGCTTTTGTTTTTAATTATGTGTATTTGGGTCTCTGTGTGGGTATATGCATGTGAGTGTTGGTGCCCAGAGTCCAGAAGGAACTAGAGTTAAAGGTAGAGAGTTGTTGACTACCCAGTGTGGGTGCTAGAATCAAATCTGCATCTTCTTCGAAAACAGTACACTCTTACCAGCAGAGCCACCATTTCAGCCCCACAGTCTCAACCTTTAAAAAGAAATCTTTTTCAAAAAATCATTTGAGCTTGGAAATGGTTAACAAACTTATAATTTGCTTGTATTTCTATGAATTTTAACTTATAAATTAGATCCAGAAAGAGATGGTCAAGAACTAGAAATTATAACTATAGCATATGTCTATATCAATATATAGACATACATATAAATTATGTGGAAACAAAAAGAAATGGTCACCCAATTCCTTTATTCATGTAGTTACCATTTTCCCATAATTTTAAATGCTGGGTCATAACATGAGCTAAGATATTTCCTTCCATCCCATTCATCTTTAAGGAAAGTCCTAACAATTGTAATGCTTGTTATTTTATCCCAAGAGCTATTTGTGTTCCATTTATCATCATACACAGGTTTCTAGGACCTGCTGTGGTGTGTGATATTTTGTTTGTGTTCTGACAAATAAAGCTTGCCTGGAGATCATAGGGCAGAACTAGCCACTAGTTAATCATAGAAGACAGGCAGTGGTGGCACACACCTTTACCCCCAGCAATTGGGAGAAGGAAGCAGGAAGATCAGGAGTTCAAGACCACCCTGGGTTACATAAGATTGTACCAGTCTAAAACAGAGCCAGACAGTGGTGGTTCACACCTTTGATCCCAGCACTTGGAAGGCACATGCCTTTAATCCCAGCACTAGGAAGGTGGAGATAGAAATATAAGGCAGGTGGGAACAGGATCTCGGGAGCATTCAGTCTGAGGACTTGACACCCCCCCCATTCAGTTGGAAAATTCGTAGAGACGGGAGCCCCCATTTGTTCTGAGGTTCAGTAGAGGTAAGTTTCTGGTGGCTGGCTGCTCTGCTTCTCTTATCTCCAGACAAGCTTTATTTGTCAGAACACAGATAAAATATCATACAACACTGCTGAAAGTGAGTGATACACCTCCAGCATCCCATCACTGAGCCTGTTATCATAAGCCCTGCAGGTTGGGTTTCTTCAAAGGCTGCCTCTGAGACAGAACTGAGCAGGCAGGGGCTTGTTAGTAAATACTCATTGTTAGTAAATAGTTAAAACTGGTGATAACTGTAAAGTAAAAATAATAAGAAAGGGGCAGCTCTGCTGGAGCAAGAAATCTGATTAGGTCAAATCAAACCGAATTAAAATGCCCATTGTTTTAAGAATGGCGCTCGGAGAGACAGAAAAGCAGGGAGCCTATGCAGACTCGAAAACCACATGTTTCTCCTCTGGGATCTCACTTATATACCCTGTGGGAGAGGTCCTGACCACCCCAGGAGTGGTCCTGACCTAGCATGCTGGGATTTGGAGTCCAGACCAATACTACTCCCAGGCCAGGGAGGCTAGGATAGATGCTAGGGGCTGGGGACTATGCTCCCAACTTAACAACAAATAAGGGAGGAAAGCAGAGCTGGCCAAAGACAGAAAGCAAAGTGTGATACAATCCGGGTGTAACACTCCAGCATTGTGGGGGGCATTCAGAAGATGTGCTGGCCCAGGACATTCTCTAGGCATGTGTTTTAAGTTGTCCTGGAGAGGACATGTGAAGTTGGTTGGGGAAGGTGCAACTTCCATAACAGAGTGGCAGCTGAAAACTATTGGCTAGTGGCATCCCCACCAACTGCATGGGTGAATCCTTTAAGCCTTGAAGGGGTTTGTGAGTAGTACGTCATGAACTTGGCAATTTAAAACTTTTCTCACTATATAATGTGCCCATAATTTTTGTTATGTCTTTTCTTAATATCTATTTGTTCTCTGTAGTATAATTATCCTAACTTCCTTTAGGTTTATGCTTTTTTACACAACTTTCCATTATTTTCTTTAAAAATTTCTAGACTATATAAGACATCTTGTAAGCAACATAAAATTAAATTTTAAAAATAAGTTTTGATGTCATATATATATATATATATAAAACAACAAATCACTTCTTAATGAGGTATTAAAAAGCATTGAATGATAGGTTTGAATCTAGGTCAGATTGTATTAAGAATAAAAGATTTCCTTTATCTCCAGTTTGAAAGTATTAGAAAATATGACCACATTTTATAAATAAAACAGACAGACTTGAATACAAAAGACAAAATAGGGATCAAATTTAACAACTACCAAATGTATAAAATATATTCAACCTGAAGGTCAGAAAAGCAAAACAGTCAGCCACTGCCTCTTTCCTATACCTCAGTCCAAAATGGTGGTCCTGCCTCCAGGAATCTCAGAATGAGACTATGTCTGAGAGTTGTTTCCTCCTGTTTTATATTCCTCTCTAGGACTGGGATTGAAGGCATGCACCACTACCACCTGGTTTCTATGGCAAATTAGCATGGCTACTGGAATTAAAGGTATGTGTCACCACTGCCTGGTCTGTAAAGCTGATCAGTGCAACCATTTTACTCTCTGAACTTCAGGCAAGCTTTATTTATTAAAATATAAATGAAACACCACTCTAGTCAAGGGAAATGGGAATGTAGTTTTTGTCATTCTAACACCTGCAAAAGGCAAAACAAATCTGAAATGAAGGAAAGGTCTAAAACCAAAATATAAAACTGTAAGAATATTTTAAAGAATATATGAAAACTACAGAATATCTATTTTATCCCAAAGTGAATCTGATTTCTTAATCAATACCAAAAAGTACAATTTAGTTTATTTTTTTAAAAAAAACTAATTTTCTACATTTGTAATCAACCTTAAAAAGCACAAGCAATTTAGTTCATTTTTTAAAAAAATTAATTTTTCTACATTTATGTTCAACCCTGAATGTTGTCCACATAAAATAAATATTGAATATTTATCAAAAACTCGTTCAAGAAAACATTATTGTAGTGGTCTGTGGGAGTTGTATAATACATAAGCCATTTAAACATTATACATTCTCATATTCAATCTTTTTGAGTGTGCCACATTTGGTGATGATCTCTCAGGAGCCCATTCTAGAATGAATGAAAATTTAGAGTAAATCAAGCTAATTCTTAGATATCTCTTGACCTAAATGCTCTCTCTCTCTCTCTCTCTCTCTCTCTCTCTCTCTGAAGTGAATGTGTAAACAAGCACATTTCTTCAAAATGGATCAGCTTACCTTTGTGGAAACCTTCTAGTCTCTCAGAAGAAGCTGCTGTAAAAGAATTAGCTGAAAGCAAAGCCAGAGGCTGAGAGGAGACTGTGAACCCGGTGTCTCATACAGCATGGGAGAGAATACAACACTAGGTGTGTGGAAAACAGGGTTGCAGCCAGTGTTGCAGGAGACAGTGGAAGCCTAGCTATCTAGAGCCGCAGTGCTTGCCTTCGCTCCCACCCTCAAACTCTCTGATCTTTCATGAGGACTGCCTTCACAGTCCCACACAGATCTCTCGTGACTACTTCAAACCCTCTGACTCCCACTGCTAGCATCCTTCTAGAAACACCTCTCCTGTGCTCTCTTACTTGCTAAAAATATTCCTAATAAGATCAAGGACATAGAAAACAGCAACTGTAAACAGAGGCCATGCACTATGGGCTTTCTTCCCTAGAGCCCCTTCTCTGGATTTCCAAGAGGCGTTCTTCCCGGTCTCACTGGACCCTGTCCACGAACAATATCGTTAAATACTGACTTTCTAACATCTAACCAAACCATTAAAGGTAGTTTCTTGGCCACTAAAATCAGGACAAAATATTCAACCTGGAACTAAATCTCACACAGTAGTATGTGTTGCCCTAGCAATGTTGTTCCTTTCTTCTTCATAACTGCCATCTCAAGCTATATGCGAAGATACAAGGCTTTGCCTTCTGTCCAACACACAGCCCTTTTCTCTCCCAAATGCCTTTTTGTTATAATCTGCATGCCATCAAAGCCCTAGTTCATTGTTTTTACAAGTCCCTGACAATGAGTAGTGGTTAGAAGCTTCACCATGCCTATCACAAACCAAAACGCTTTAGCATACACTCCATTTTTATCCAACAGAGCAGAATATTCTAAGGGAGAGGACACGGAGTCTAGTCTAGCAGCTGACTCTCCTCAGCTGGCTACTGCGGGTAACAAGAATCAGTCGTAATTATGAAATTGTCCAACTCAGTAGAGTGGATGGTGTTCAAGTAAACAGAGTGCAATAGAAATGGCTCCTCACCAGGAGTTACGTTCAAACATATGACAAAGAAATGTTTGCTGAACATAAAAACATCCTTGATCTCCATTGCAGCAATCAGAGCAACCCATCTATGACACACATCAATGGGCTGGAAGGGAAGGTAAAGGCAGATTTTGAAGCATGGCATGGAAATACAAAAAGATGGAAGTTGAAAATAAAAATAAATAAATGACATCTTATAAACAAGTATTCTTTTAAAAAATTCTTATGGTTTTTTATATTTTGCATATTCTTAAGGATGAAACGGACAAGATACAGAACTGCTTTCAAGTCCATATTTTGTGGCCAATTTTTGCGGAATATTTTCATTGAAATTTGGAGCATATAAATTTAATTTTGCAACTCATGCAATGATTATCTGAGAATGTTTCTTAATTGACAGATAGCTTTTAATACTAATTAGTTATGCTAAATTTTGATTTGAATTCTATTAGCTTATAAATTAACAACTTTGGAATTTGTAGAGAAGTACAAAATCTAAGTGTTCACAGATTACATTTTCAATATGTTTATGTGTGTGAAGGCTGTAAGATGTTTTCTATATATCTGCTCTGTCCAATTTAGAAATCATTTGAAAATTTAAAATATAAAACTTCTTTATATCCTTATTCATTTTTTATTTTCATTAACTTCATTATTCACATTTGTTTCAGTTGACTTCTGTATAGAAATGTTTAATAAATGTAATCAAATAGAATTCAGCAATATACCAAAAGATTAATGTACTGTGATAAAGAAATACTTACTTCTGAAAACCACATTATTTTATTATTGCAACCTATAAACATACTAAGGAATCCCATCAATATTGCCCATTATACCCATAAGCAGGTAAAAGTATTCTCCAATAAATACTGAAAATTCATTTGATGGAACTCACACCAGCTTGAGAACAATTTCCTGTAAGTTAACGTAAACAGAACCAAGATTACTTATTAAAAATCACCTTTAAATTGCTGATGGTGTATCGCCCAAACAATTTAAGATTAGCCACCACCATCATTTCTCAACATCATTTCAGAAGTCTCAATAAATATTTAAAAAACTGATATAAACATTACAAAAGAAGGAATAAATATGTCTCTTTCATTAACAAAACTGAATAACTAGAAAAACTAAAAGGTTTGTGGAAAAATACAGTGCATTAGTAAGAATATATGATACATTTAGGATGTAGGATAATAAAAGAAAATTGCTTTTCTCTATTTTAGTTATCACCACACAACGGAGGAAATATAAGAACAGAAACAAACACCAAAGTGCTTCAGTAAATTAAAAGTACAAAACTTATGCAAAGAAAGTTATAAATGCTTATTTAAGAATAAAAAAATTACACATCTGCAAAGAAGCCTCATGTACATATTCACAATAGGAAGACGGCATATTAAAAAGGAATAACTCAAAATTAATAAATAAACTTAATACCATTCAGATGGCAATTTCAATGGTGTCCTTTCAGTACTTCATCTTGGTGAGGGGCAAAAGCCAAGGGTCGTTGGATGAAATGATTCTTGAAGTTTACAAAGATAATAAACATAATAAGTTTAAATTGTTTTTTAAAATTAGAAGTGTTGATTGGCAACAGTTTACTTCAGATCTAAAAGTTTGAGAATTCTTAAGTGTCAAATTTGGGAACAAGACATAGGGAGGAACTTCTCCAAAGGAAGACACAGGCTTGGCCCTGCCCTCCCAACCCTGACCTTCCTCAACTCAGTCAAGATGACACCATCCCCCCAAACATAGTTCAAACGAAGTTAAACCTCTGGTTTTCTTCTCCTCCTTAGTCCTTAGGCCCCCTACCACTATCTTTTCCACTTGTCCTGCAGCCTGTCCTCTGGCCTTGCCCCACTCCACTATGCTTCCAACAAAGAGATGTCCCAAATGTTCCCCAGAGTGTGTACATCATAATCTGAACTCCCTGCTTCTCCAAAGTTCTTCCAAGTTGACTTCCAGTTACATCACTAACCTCAGTTTACGCCACTCAGGCCCTCACTTTCTGTGTCCCAGCAACAGTATCTTTTTGGTTCCAGAAAAGTCACAGCAATGCTCAGAGAAACTTGTTGATTGTTGGGTGCCTTGATTTATGCAAGGCTGGTGCTCTCAGCAATAGAGATGTCCCCTGACCACCTTCCACATCATTCTGTTCTAATTAGTTGCATAGCACTAACTATTGTCAGCTCTTTCTTCGGTTTATTTGTCCAATGTTTATTTCTACATAGACAGTCTTTTTCTCAGAGATTACTGAGAAAAAGAAGTTTGTCTGTCTGGTCCTTCAGCATTAGGCACGGTGCCTGACACAAAGCAGGCACTCAATAAATATTTGTTGAACTAAGGAAATAGTACTTGAACACAGTTTTATTTCTGAGAGTGTTTCCCAAGAATAATGGTGAACTGCCAGACACAGGTTTGCTTTGAAAAGTCAGTAAAAGAATATGCAACAAATAGAAAAGCTAGACTATACTGGTCATAAAGAATCTAAGAATCAAAATGAAAAATACAAAAGCATTGCTGTGTATATCAAAAGTAACATTCAGCAAATATAGATTGACTGCTTCATCTCTGAACTATCAAAAAACTGAGTAGCAACATCTAACATCTAAATTGTAGGAGACCTTGACATATATGCCCAGTGGTCCACACTGATTTGTATAAATTAGCTGCCAACAATTCAAAGGGAGACATTAATTTCCTATACACACTTGTAAAATAAGTTATTAAGTTCCAAACTCAGCCCCAATGAGCTAATCAGTCATCACCCACAAAGCTTGGTGTCAATGAAAAAAAAAAGTCATTTGAAATCAATATATGTCCCAAACCTGAGGAAATCGATAGAAAACTGTGAGGAACTTCAGAGTGGATACTTTAGAATGTTCTCTGTCGTGGAGATGGATTTGTGATAGGGTACCATGGAGATGGACTCATGGTGGGGTTCAGTGGAGATGGAATCAAGGTGGGGTTCCATGAAGATGGACTCATGGTTCCTTGTCTTTTTTTCTGGCTTGTTGATAGCAAGAAATGAGTAGGGATTTTTATTTCATACAGAATCTCTCCAATCCTGGAGGTTTTCTTGAGCTCTCTGGAGGCTGCCCAGTTCAGTCTGTCCATGAGTAATAGTGTTCTCTGCACTTCCTTGTCCCATGTCAGAAAAACATCTAGTTACGATCCAGGTTATAACTGGTTGACACAGTCATAGAAACCATTTGTCCAAGGGCAAGCAGATCCTGAGACCAAACTGACTGTTCAGGACTTTATTACATACTGTAGTGTAGTGTGCCTTCACATGCATATTACAGTGTGCCTTCACATGCATACTACAGATCCACAGTTTGAATGCCTAGCTCCAGTTCAACTGTATTTGTAGAAAGAACCCTTGAGGGAGGTAATTAAGGTTAAATGAGGTCATAAGGATGGGCCCCTTTCTAATGGGGCTGCTATTTCTACAAGAAGCAGAAAACGCATAGCAGAAAGTGGTCTCTCCTCCTCTCCTTCTCTTCTTCCCTTTCTCCCCTCTACTTTGTAAATGTGTCTGTGTGTGGAGCCAAGAAGAGAAACCCCATTGAACCAAGCCTGTCAACGCCTTGACTTTGTTCTTGATTCACCAGAGCTATATAAAAATAAACGCTTGTTTAAGCCACCCAGACTGTGGCATTTTATTATGATGGCCACAGAACACTAACACTAAGAAAGTCCTCCTCAACCACTCTATCTCTGGGTCAGCTCTACCTATCTATCCCAACATCTCCCATATTCCTCTTCTACAATCTCCTTACCTTGCCTCATACTCATGGTTTTACTAGGATAGCCTCCACCAGAAGATAAATGGCAGATGCAAGAGACATGAATGCATTGAGTGAAGACACTTTCGTTTTGCTTTTTTTGTCTTGTTTTGTTTTGTTTGTTTGTTTTTTGTTTTGTTTTGTTTTGTTTTTGGTCTAGGCTGACCTTGAACTTGTGGTTCTCCTGGATCAGCTTTACAAGTAGCTGGGATTACAAATCTGTGCCACCAAATTTAGGCAGGATCCTAGTTTTCCTGCCTGCTCTGGTGAAGACACTTTTGAACACAGTCCTAAAATATGAAGTTCAAACAACAGAATGTAATTATGTATTTGAGCGGGGCGATGGTGGCTCACGCCTTTAATCCCAGCACTTGGGAGGCAGAGGCAGGAGGATCTCTGTGAGT
>LOEQ01010759.1:25910-40473 GCA_001685075.1 Bramus lutescens | reverse complement strand
AATAAAGGAAAAAAATAAAAAATAAAGTGAAGCCTTAACCCCCCCCCAAAAAAAAGAAGTGGGAAGCTGCACTGATGCGCTGTGGTGCTTGGCTGAACTGGTGTTGCAAATGCAGTAAGTCAGAACGCCTGCGCCCTGCATTTCCCACCACTTGTGTCTGCTCTCTGTCCTTCTGCAGCTTCAGCCTGCTCAACAGTCCAATAAGAGAGCCTCATCAGATGACTCCAAATTCACCCAAGATTGCCTCTTGGACCAGACTTTCTCTCTGTCCAAAGTTTTTGAAGTTCTCCAACTCTTGTGTTCCTTTTCAGAGAATTGGGTTATAGAGACAGGGGCAGGGGCACTCTTGCAGTAATAAGACTGGTCATTGAAAGTGTACAGAATCTTTTTTATGGGTTGGCCTTTGAATTCTGAAATCAAATCTATGTTTAAAATGATCTATTTTTATTCACTTGATTTTCCCCTCAGCCTTTTTAATCTCTCTCTCTCTCTCTCTCTCTCTCTCTCTCTCCCTCCCTCCCTCCCTCCCTCCTTTTTCTTTTTTTTTTAAATTTTATTCTTAGGAAAGTCAGTCCATCTGTTTGAATGCCTACATGTCTGTGAGGAGCACACGTGACCTGTGGTCAGTCTTCTCTGACCAATTTCTGAAAGATCTCTTCAGCTCTGAGGAACATACCCAGGGGCAGAGCGTACTTATTGAGCATGTGGTAGAGAGTTGGAGGGAAGATGTGAGAAACATGATCACCATTTGATTATCCTCCAACTGCCTACAGTCTATGTGAGTGGAAACACAGGAAACCCAGAGAAATGACAATACCTGGCAACAAATGCATGCTGGACTACTCTAAATTACACAACTTCCATGGGGGTGATAATGGCACGTCTGTTCTGCTCCAATTGTGGCTGCAATGCTGAGGTATGGAATTGTCATGATTCATGGGAAGGCAAAGTTAAGTTCAATGTTAAAGCAACAGGAAGTATCATGGAAAAGTAGAGTGATCCTTCTAAAACGACGTAACTCCATATATTACTATGGGTTCCCTACAATAGTCCAGAGTACTCTGTTAGATGTATGATGGTATTTCATTAAATAAACCTTAGTTTCATAAATACAGATCAGTGTTTTGTCCTCTGATTGTGAATAAATAGTACTATCCTAAAACTAATAATTTATGGCAATAAAATCTAAATACAAATTACATTGCTCACATTGGGCCTGGCACATCCTCTAAACACCTTTACACTTTGTGTTTATCCTAAGTCTCTATAACAATTGTAGGCAGACTTTTCTGTTCCACCAGCCATTCCCCAAATAACACTGAGACTTAATATTAATTATAAATTCTTAGTTGGTAGCTTACGTTTGTGTACACCCAGCCCTTACAACATAAATTAACCCATTTCTATTCATCTGTGTGCTGCCCCCAAAGCTTGTTTACCTCGTCTATGAACTTCCCTGTTGTTTCTTCTCCGTCTAGTTAGCAGCTCCTCACACTCTGCCCTTCTTCTTCCCAACATTCTCTCTGCCCTTAAAATACTTCCTAGCTATCTGCTGATCAGTATTTTATTAACAATGAGAACAATACATTTTGACAGTGGACAGAAGGATTATTACACAGCAGACAATGACGAGTCTGTAAAATGGTTATTATCAGAAAAAATGGGAATCTTGTTCATTGACATTAATAACTTCTCTTCATTAACCTCTTTGCTAAAAATATTCCCACTTCCAAATCTAGCACTGTAATTATAATATCAAATATAATAGGTAATATAATAAATAATATAGTATTATATAGATAGTATAGGAATGGAGAGGAAGTCACAAGACTCAAATAAAAATCTTCAACACTCACATTTTATGCATGCAAAGGAATTTAGGTTAAAGACAACATCTTCAACAAATAGTACTGGTCATACTGGTTGGCTGTGTGTGGATAATTCCAAACAAATCATCCTGCACAAAACTCAACTCCAAATGGATCAAAGACTTCAACATAAGGCCAGGTACACTGAATTTTGCAGATGAGAAAGTGGGGAGTAACCTTGAACTTATTGGCACAGGAGACAGCTTCATGAACAGAACAATGATAGCACAGACACTAAGGTCAACAATTATTAAATGGGACCTCGTGAAACTGAGAAGCTTCTGAAAAGAAAAGGACATTGGGACAAAGCAGCAGCCTACAGAATGGGAAAAGATTTTACCAACTTCACATCTGAGAGAGGGCTAATATCCAAACTATATAAAGAACTGAAAATATTGAATATCCAGTAAGCAAATAACCCAAATAAGAAGTGATGTACGGATCTAAACAGACTTTTTAAAGGGGAAAACTCAAACAATTAAAGAAACACTTAAAGAAATATTCAACATCTTTTCCTTCTGTTTTGTCCTATTCTAATTTGTTTGTTTTGTTATGTTTTATTTTATTTATTTTATTATCATCCTTTTGATGCCTGTTTATTTTCTAAGGAGAGACAGAAAGAAGGTGAATCCAGACGGAAGGGGATGAGAAGAGGAACTGGAAGGAGTAGAGAGAGGGAAAGCTATAATCAGAATATATTAACTGAAAACTATTTTCAATAAAAGAAAAATAATGCCACTAATATTTCAAGAAATAAACCAACAAAAAGGTTACATAGTAAATTCTTATGAGGAAAAATACGGACAAGAAATAAACACAAAGTAGTACAGTAAGCCTTGTCAGTAAACCTTGTCGGAGCCCACAGAAGTGGATCCCTTAGGCCTTGACAAAAGGGCGGAGTTCAGGCCTTCTTGCTCCTTCAAGGTTATTGACAGGAGGTTTGATTTAAAGCTAAGTAACAGTAACAGGACTCCTTGACCTAGGGTGTTGTTACTTGGTGTTTGAGGTATTAAGAGGGTAATTATCGTGTTTGTTCTTTGTTTGTATCTTGGTAAAGAAGTCTTGCTTCNNNNTTTTGGATTTGGGTATTTAAAGATCATGAGAAATAAACATAAACACAGGCAGATTCAGTCGGTATTCAGTGGATTGACCTCCCAACTCTATCCTGTGTCTCTGTCTATTTCTTTTGTGTCTTTGTTTTTTTCTGCCTAACATTTCTTATCCATACACCCTACCCTGGAACATACAAACCCTTCAAGGCTGGACCCAGGCAAAACCTTACAATTTGTAATCAAAAGAATTGAAAAAAAAATACAACTACTGAGTTTGTCAAGATTTTGCAAAGACAAACCCAGAATTTCTTATGCAGTTGAGTTGCACAAGAAAGGATCAATTTATAGCTTATAGCACTGAAAATGTGTATAAAGCTTTTACTGAGGAAGGAGGTAATAGATGTGCTCTATATGTGTGTATGGTATGTGTGAGTAAGGGGTACATGTGCATGCATGCATGTATGTGTGTGTGTTAATCCAAACCTTTAGCCCATTAATTCCCTTGCTTGGAACTACTCCAAAGTAAATCATTCCAAAGAAAAAGACCATTTGTACAACATTCATAATTATATTATATTAAGAAAAAACTATGAACAATCTCTTTTATTGATACTGAATATTCAATTATAGCATATAATTAATAGAACATTATAGACCATAACAAACAAGAGAGAGGGAGTAACATGGAACTGTTTATGAAATAGTATATCAAATACAAAACTCAAAATTGTATGCACACATAATAAAACATGCCATGTATGGATAATTTAAACATAAATATTATGAAAGGAGAGACTATACTATTAGGATGTTGGTTGAAGGCGATTTATTTTCTTTTTTATACATGTTATAACATCTGTCACAGTATTTTCAAATTATTTTTGTTAAGGAAAATTTAAGGTCTTTTCATAAGCATTAATTGTTATAAAAATGCAATTGGCTAACTATTAAGAGTTTAAGTCAAGCAGTCTACCTACAAGGCCAGTGACCTGCTCCTGCCTAGAAGTGACAGAGGGTTGACTCTGGGTACAGAACAAAGGCAGAGAGTAAAAGGTGATGATGGTGAAAAATGCAGCATGGGAACTGACTCTCACAGAAAAATCAAAACCATCCTTCTTGCCTTGATGAGTAATGACCAGCCTAGATGGCTGTAAATTTATTCATATCTTCAAACAGCTACTGAGCTAGTCGTGTGCCACGTTCATAATCCCAGATGCTGATCAGGAGGAAGAGACATATGTCTCTATGCTGCTTGTAATGCATTACTTTAAAGGAAGAAAAACAATAAATAGAAGACACCAGCTAGATTACATTCCATTCAGGTAGAGGGTGGCTCAGCAGAATGTAATACATACTATCAATTGCTAGGCAAGATAATAAAATTCAAGGCTTTGTTTGAGAGTGACTTAGACGGGAAACTTTAAACTTAGAAGAAGACTTTGGGAAAATGGGCCATCTAACAAGCATATGGAATGACTTTTAGGGCAGTTACTGTGCATTATATATTGCAGTAGGAATCAGGACAGTGGGATACTTCTTGGTAGTGAGAGGCAAAGAATGGATATGTGTAGCTTAAGTCTAGGTGGTCTGAGGAATCTGGGAGGCAAGGAAAGGCAGGAGTGAGGAATGGAGGTAGGGAGGAATCAGATGTCTCCATGGTCTAAAGGGGAGAGATAAGAAGAAAGTGCAGTATAAATCCTGTAGATAAGGAATCTGAATCTTAAGCCAACCAAGATGGAGACTGTTGTCTGAGGTTTTCTGTCCTGCCCAGCTCCCACAATTATTAAGTCCCAAAGAAATCACACAGAGGTCTACATTAGTCATAAACTGATTGGCCCATTAGCTCAGGCTTCTTATTAACTCTTATAACTTATATTAGCCCATTATTCTTGTCTATGTTAGCCACATGGCTCAGTACCTTTTTCAACGAGGCAGTGACATCTTGCTTCTTCTGTGGCTGGGTCAGGACTGCAGAAAATGAGCTTTCTTCTTCCCAGAATTCTCCTGTTCTCATCGCCCTGCCTCTACTTCCTACCTGGTTGTGCCGCCTATACTTCCTGCCTGGCTACTGGCCAATCAGTATCTATTAAAATACAATTGACAGGGTACAGACCATTGTCCCACAGTAGGGACTAGGAAAGAAGCAGACTTCTGTGTACATTTTAAAAACTCTACTGCTCCCGTGTACAGAATAGATCATGGCGGCTAAGAGTGAAAATCAAGAATTTGGTTAGGAGACTGCATAGAGACCAGAGGGACAAGCAAACTGGGGATCTAAAAGAATGATTGTTCTGGAAACATCTATCAGCCATCTGCCTGAAGATTTGTGTACAGAAGAGTCTACAAGACTTCTTATAGGTTAGATAACATGACTGCTGAAAAATGAGCAGCCCTGATGCCCAGGGAAAGGTGAGGGTGGCCTCAGTTGGATGGAAAGGTGGACAGAGAGGTGCCAGAAAGCAAGCTCTAACCAGAGAATGCTAAGCCAGCATGAGCATTGGCGGAAGCAGGTAAAGTCCACACCCTAATAGGAAGACCTTGTCCCTTAATGCTTTGCTCAAGTTAGTCTTCCCAGTGGGCTTTCTTACCAAGGAAAGGAAAAGCAAAATTTCCATCACGGGATCATTGGGTCATGTCTTAATTACGGAGACAGCTAATTGGAACTATTCTCGGGCTTATGGGAAAGGATACCGCCTGACTTATATAATGCTTGAAGCAACAAGGTCTAGCAATCCATCAGCTTTTAACGCATGACCTCATTGATCCCCACAAAAATCCATCAAGCTCCTAACATCCGTATTGACAAACCATAGAAAATAAGTCATCTTGGGTTTGTTTTTCCTTTATTCCCATGGGAAATCCGCGGGTCAAAGAGCAAATGTGAGACCACCATCACATTAGCTTTCTCTAGCAGCCATTTTGAGAAGGATATTGAGATTACACAAGTGACCAGAAATTCTCAACAAATTCTCAATAAAAAGCCATTCCATGCTTCATTTGGGAAACTTAGTTCCTTGCACAATAAATTTTCAAATGTTTATAGAGAACAGGACTTAAAAAAAAAAAAGACTAAAGGAATCTTTCCTTTCCGCAATGTTACATAACATTTTGGAGTCATTTGTGATTTCTACCCTAAAGTTTGCTGGGGGAAAAAAAATAACTGTTCCAAAATCTCTATCATAGCAAGGTTGTCCTATAGGTTTATTTTATACATGGCAATGCAATTTGATGCGCAAGACATCTCATGGGAGTGTTTATTGAGACATGCTGTTTTCAACTTTAAGGTTAACATGGCAAATACATAGAACAAGAGACTGAAAAGGAAGATTTTTTTTTTGCAACAAAGGTCATTGGTTCAAACCCAGTCGAGCTCAGCTGGAAAGCAATTACCATCTGCTGATCTTAATGAAACGTACTGGCGGCCTAAATTCAATTTCTAGCAAGGAAAATAAACATTGAAATTGTTGCAAGCCCAGATAAAGGCCAAGAATTAATTTAGTTGTTTCATGTCAGGATTAATAAACATCAGAAATTCTGGGCTGCAAGAACAACAAATTTTTTCAATAATATGCAAAAATGTAAAATGAATAAAATATAAATGCACTTGAATATATTATTATAGTTTATGTATTATGTGTGTATCATGAGAAAGCACGTAAGCACTTAAATGAAGTATCTCTTCACATGGGTGTGCCTTTTCTGCCTGATGTAGTCCCCTGTTTGTGGTGGGACAGAACCATGGAGGACAGACGAAGGTGTGCGGTTAACTGCTTTCCTCTATGACTTTCCACTTTGTCGCTTTGATCTCTTATTTTTGATAGCATTTTTATTGACGGAATCGCTTCCCATGTCACAATGTGGAGAAAAGTCAGAGGACAGTTTGTACTAGTTGTCACTCTTCCGTCACTGCACAGGTCCCAAGGATCTCAGACTTGTCCCTTTGAGTCAGAATCCCTCCCACAGCCCAGAGCTTGCATTATTGTTTCTTCTTTTTGTTTTTCTTTATTTCCTGTTAGGCTGACAGGCAGCAAATATCAAGTAATCCTCCTCTTTCCATCTCCCTCTATTCTTGAATTGCAGACATAGCATGTGACTACATCTATATTTTATTTTGTCCCTCTTGTTTGTGCAGCAAGGAATATATACATGTGTGTAAAAATCTAATTATGTGCATATATGTACACATATTATATATGTGCATTATGTATGTATATCAAACTTATTTTAAATGGCATAGATATTAATATTTGTAAGCAACTCAAGGATTCATGACATCTAGTTCTGCAAAGTCTTTGATTCACACTGAATAAATCCTTAGACATTTGGCAATCCCATATTTGCCAAAGGACCACTTGTCTATAAATTCTCCCTTTAAAGTATTATCATACAACTGGGTTCTCAGGGAAGAACAAAAAAGACTCCATTATGACCTTCCCAGAAATGCTTGAGGTTCCTCTTTCTTTTCAACATTCTGTTTTCGTTAGGAGTCACACAAAAAGTTAACTGCCTTTTCCACTTTGCTCAAGTTTAATCCCTTCCCTGTTGAACAATTTTGCGTTGGCTGCAGAACCGGCTGGAGTCAGTTCATGACAGGCTTTGCCTTGTTATCCTAGCAAAATTAATAAACTTCATGGATCTTTGGGGCCATAGTAGTTTGCCAAGCTGAAACACCAAGTCTGCAGGGGGGCCCTATAACACAGCACTAAGTTAGTAACCTAACACAAGCATGTTATGTTTGAAGAAGCTGTTTTAGCCAGTCGGGAAGGTCAGCCGATTACACAGCCTTCTTCCCTTGGAGTAGTATTTTATCTTAACTGCTAACAGTTAACATGATGTTGAATTTCACTGCATTTTTGCTGAACAAAAATATCTGTGATACTAGTTGAAGCTCTAGACTTCCCAAAGATTTGTAGAATCAAGTGTGATCTGCTGTAACCATTGGCTGGCTGTTGACTAAGAAGGAGACAGCCAGGGCAACACCCAGAGTTCCAAAGCTGAGTGACTGGACAATACAGATTATTATCACTTCAAGAAAAATTTATGAGAAGTACAAAAACTTCAGTTTTGGACATTCTGATTTTGAACTCTCTTGTAACAATTAGATAAAAGACATGCATCAAGAAGATGGGATTTGAGAGGAAAAGAACTGAACTCTAAATGTGGATGACGTCAAAGCTAGAGACTAATGAGAGAGGGTTAGAGCATGTGTCTCCTGCTGGGTGTGGGACCCCTGTCACTCCAACCCTAGGACACTGCAGTAGAAGGATCCTAAGTACAAAGCTAAACTCTCTCGAAACATTTTTCCATTGCGGAAAGATGACAAGAGTGTTGCTCAGTGGTATAGCAGAGTGATTACTCAGGGTGCATTGGACCCTAGGTTCATTGCTGATGATGAGAGCAAGCACAGAGACACACAGTGGGGTGGCAGATGGTTTTTTCCAGGAGCTGTATGTCAGGTGTTTTTTTTTCCTTTTTTCTTTATTATCAGTATGGTTTGTATCTATGTGTGTGTTGTAAGGGTGGGGGAAGGGGAGGAGGTGCACATGCACCATAAATACATGTGTTGATGTCAAAAAAAAACAAATTCCAGAATATTTATATCTTTTTCCATCCTTATGTGGGTTCCATGGATCAAACTTGGAACACCATCTTTGCCCGGCATGCACTTTTACCCAATGAGCAATTTCTCAAGGCCAATTATTTTCCTTGTTGCTGTGACAAAAAAGAAAAAAAACTGGCAAAAGCTTCTTAAGGAGGGAAGAATTCTTTCCACTTCACTGTGTAAGGGCACAGTCCACCATGATGAGAAAGGGGTGGCAATGAGAGCAGCTGCAGCTTTGGTGGAGACAAGCAAGGCAGTTGGTCAGGCTGTCTCTGTAGTCTGGGCACAAATAGCTGTAAATCCTGGCTTATCTCTCTTTCTCCAGTTTCTCAGCCAAAGGGATGGTGTCTTCCAGTTTCGGGATGGATCTTTCATCCTCAGGCAAGCCTCTCTAGAAATACTCTCACAGGCACACCTAGAGGCCTATCTCCTAGGGGACTCTAAACCCAGTCAAGCTGATAAAGAAGATGCTCTGTCAGGGGCAGCCAGATTAGATAAATGCAGCCTTTATTGACCCTTAGTGCAGCAAGGGATAGGATTCAAGCCTCCAACTTTCAATTGGCTATTTTTCTTTCTCTGTTTTACACGTTTATTTTGTGAGAACGCTCGAAAAGCATTTCATACTACAAAGTGACCACTCAATTTAGTAGGAAAAGAAGTCAAAGAAAAGAACCCTTTATTTAACCTTAATAACATGTGAAAGTCAAATCTGGGCTGGGTGCTTCTGTAAAAATGCCAGGGTCGTTGACCCCTGTCTGTGACGTGTCCTTATCTCTATTCAGCAACCATTCCATGGACCTTCACTTTGCCACAGAGTTCAGCAGAATTCAATTGGACTGCCAAAACACATAAACTAGTTTGTGAGAGCAAAATGTAAACCCATCAAGTCATGTCCTATTTCCTTCTCTTTATAGGAAGGTTTTCCATTACAAATTCAATTTCTTTAATAGATACAGGGCTAGTTAGATTTTCTACTCTCTTTTCTTTTACTGGGGGTAGCAGTACAATGGCAACAGCATAAGGAACTTCCATTTTTATAATTGCTAACAATAGAGGAGAATGGGCTTTCCTTAAAAGACAGCTTTTGTTAAATTCATCCCTTTCTGGTAGAAATTAAGCCACCATGAACATGAAGTCCAAAAATCCTGGTCTTTCCTTTTAATGCGATGCAGATGGATGATGTGTTTTCAGAGGCCATGCAGGAGAGCGATACTTCAGCATGAAAAGGTCACAATAGAATTAACTTGTTTCATAAAATGAAGCCAAATGAAAACTTTATGTTCACCTCCCCCCAAACCAACTTTCCAGGTCCTCTTGCAAGCAGAGCCACTCCTAGAACTGGCGCAGCGTCACCTACCACAGGCTCTGCCTTGGTTTCTGAGCTCAGAACAGTCCATCAAGAAGCACTCTCAACTACCTTGCTATCCAAAAAGGAGTCATCGGTGAACAATGGTGAGGCCATGAATTCACTACTATGCTTCCCTTACCTGTTAAATTCAACCAAAATAGCAGCAAGTTTCAGTATGCAAGAAATTAATAAAAACCTCTTAATGTGTATCTCATTTACCACAAAAGCCAACTTATGTGTGAATTATTATTCAATTTATATAAATAGTAGCAACATTTGCTGTAAAAACAAAAACTATAGTAGCTGTAAATTACAGTAACCCAACTCCAGTCATGTGTATGGCAGCCATCACACAAAAGACGCTCATTTAGTTAGTTTAGCTCTTGTGATGTTTAATGTGAAGCTACATTGTATTTTAAATTTCTAAAATTATCACTCTTTTATTTTTAGTTACCTAGACTCTGCTTTTTAAAAAATTTGTTGCTTATTTGCAGTGCTGGGGACTGAACCCAGGGACTTGGGCTTGCTAGACAACTATATAGTTATATACCCTAAGCCTCTAGTTGAAGAACAGAACACAAAGAGGACTTTTTCTCCTATTGCTGCTGATGCCAGTGACAGACAGAATGCCTGAGCAGAAAGGAAATGACTCTCCCCACTCCCTTCAGACTCCTCATTATGTCTTCTCCTGGTAGGATCTAACTGACAGCCAATCACTAAAGGAATATGACAGACACAGTGCCCAAGCTTCTGATAAAGAAATGTGGCCCCAAGTCAATAAAATAACCAGTAATAAATACAATAAACCTAAGACTTCAGGAGCTGTCTGTCCTTCAAGGCTTTGAGTTGCATAGAGTTGTGATTGCTAGGTAACACTAGATGAGGCCAACATGGGGCCAAAACAAACTCAAATACTAGCATCAAAGATGGAAGAGCCTTTGACCAGCATATAATCCACACCAGGGAGAAGTTTCTAGCATTTAATTTCCAGCTGCCATTTTCTTATTTACAAATTGTAGGTGTTCTTCAGAAAGCTAAAGATCTAATTCCCTGGATTACTCACAGGCCAGTCTGAATTTAAATGCCCAAAATAAGATTGGCCATTTTTCTTATTAGTTAAGGCTGTCTATAAAGTTGTTTTAATATTTTGCCTATGATGCATGTAGGCTGAACGTCTCTTCTATGTAAGTTTACAAGTTGATCTTCTGTGTTGCTTTGGTTTTTTATGTTGACCCTGTTATTGTCTGTGATGTTGTTATACAATAACAGAAGGTTGGTTTCACACTTTCTAATGTTTTCTGTGTTGATAATTAAGTGTTTAAGGAATATCTAATGTCAGAGTGAGATATTGGTTAGCTAAATGACATACTTTCAAAATTGCCTTTCAGGCTGAAATAAAGAGAGTTTGAGGAAGATGATTATTAAGATAATTTTATAGAGCAGAAATACATAATTATTAGAAAAACTTGAAAATTTTAACTCCCTGGAACTGAACATGGCCACTACTCAGAATGTAGTTCTGCCTCCGGGAAAGATTTGTTTCCTCTGAGACACCTGGAGAGGCATCCTTCCCAGGCCCTTCACAGTGACCTTGGAACAGACTTACTAAGCTCAAGGCATAGAAAGTCTATGATGTTTTCATAGATTGGCAAAGTTTTAAGTACCCTCTGGCGACCACATCGCTCATTGCTTCCCATCTGTTCCCATCTGTGATACACTCAAGAGCTCTTGTGGAGCTATCTGTAGAAAACGCCATCCCCCCCCCATATATTCCAATCCAGACCTACAGCCAGCCAGCTCAGCTGCTTTTCCTCTGGGTCATCATCAGAACCCCAACCCAAAGGGAAAGATAAAGACCACACTGAGCCAAGAAACCCACTCAGATGCTGCTCTGATCTACAGAACCTCGATTTCACTCCACGTAAACTAGAAAATTGTGAGGAACTAATCACTCTGCATTTCCACAATAGTTCACAGTTTTCTTATGTACCTATACCTCCTCAGTGCACACACACACACACACACACACACACACACACACACACACCAGCTCTACATGGCCAGGACATTGTCCCTAGAACATTGCATAGTCTCTAGTAAGTTGTCAACTCTCAAGAGACATTTGTTGACTGAAACAATGAGAGACACTAAAGCATGTTAAGTGTGGGAAATCATTCGAGTGGGACTGTATAGTGTGTAAAATACATGTACCCGACACATAATGCTTTAATTCTCAAAAGATGACTTAAGCAGGCATTTTGTCCTCATCTTAAGCCCTCGTGGGTAAGCCTCAATCCTCACAAACACATTTTCTCAATGTGAGCATTCCCCCTTTCCATCCCATTGTTTCCTACAGCAAACTAAGGAAATGAGAGAAAAATCTGCAGGGTGGTTTTTAGCGTGGACTGCCTTCCATGTTAGCTCCCTGTGTCCCTGTCTTCTTTCCGACACACTGGAAACTCTAGAGTCTGTCTAGAAGACAGGACAGTGCAGGCCATTCCGCTACCCTTAAAAAATGGTCATTTACATTGTGGGGTGCTGCTTACTCCAGGAAAAAAAGGCTTCATAACCCTTACTTACCTCCTACCTAGAACTTAATGGATCTAGGGAACATAGTAAGCAATTAGAGTGTTTAAAGAAATATTGCTTTAAAGTGCTGATGCATATGGTTGGTGCCAGATACACAGAAATCAGCTACAATCAACGAGTCTGAGATTTTATTTGCGGGCCTACTTTGAAGTAGACTATAGGAAGGAATGTTTCCCTTTAAACAACAACATACAGCTCTGCCCATGCTAAAGGGATGCCTTTCAAGACCCTTCATTAGGCAGAGGCGTTGTAAAACTTTGAGAGACACACATAGGTGATGGAGGAAAATGGGCCGGGGAGTCCAGAAACCAGGAGAGCAGAAATCAGAGAACACGAATTTGCGGCGCCTGAGTCTATAAGCCAGTAGAGGTTATTTCCTACAAGCTTACAAGTTAGACAGTAAGAGAGCAGTTGTTATGTGAGCCTGGGAAGGTGGACAGAAGGCCCTTGCCAATCAGCTGCAGGGAAGATGATGTCACTCCTGTACAAGATACAGTGACCTAGAGCAAAGGACAGAGAAAATCCATAACTGACTCTGGGGGAAATTCTGAGCAAAAAAGGCTTTTATAGATTCCCCATCACTACCCAGATAAGCTAGGGCCCAACCTTAAATGTTTAATGATAACTATCTAATAAATAATAGACATGCTGAATAGCTCCTTTGCAAAAGCCATATTCAAAGCAACAGCTCCATTTTAGGGGCCAGGTTTTATATATCACCTCATCCATTCAATACCACAGCCCTATAAGATACATAACTATTGTCACCAATGCACAGAGGGAGAAGGAAGCAAGGGCAGATCAAGTGCCGTCTCTGAGACCCTCAGCTTCCAAGTGGTTGGTTAAGTCAAGACTATAATCTTGGTGTTTTGATCCTAGAATCCTGCTGTTACCTTTCATGATTCCCAACTCTTTCTTTCTGTCTTTCTTTCCCTCTCTCTCTTTCTCTGTCTCTCTTCCCCATCTTCTTAATTAATCCTCACAATGATGCCTGCCACATAAATGAGGAAACTGAGGCTGAGGCTGTGCAAAGTTCAAACTAGGCTTGTCATAATGAACAGTCCACAGTTTCCCTGAACACATCACTGCTGTAGGGAAAAGGGTAGTTATTAAGGAAATAGACCGGGAAGAATGAAGGAATGTGGTGGAGATTTTGCTTCAGGCTTCTCAGACCCAGCTTTGATTCGATTCATTGACTGAAAAAGTGTGTGTATCCCCATTCATTCACAAATTACGGATTTCCCCTACAGAACATACATCAGGATTTAAAAATTAATCAGACATCAAAGACAACCCAACAGCCCTCTCTCAGTTAAAAAGGCAAAGGGAGGAGAAATGAATTTCTTCCAAGCAGCTGGGGAGGACATCTGTTCAAGGAAAGATCCCATTTTCCATAAAAGCCATGCAGGGCTGTGTTTATTTCAGCAGAACAACATTCCCAGAAGGCCACTTTTTAATAAATGGCAAAACTACTGTCCCCTAAGCTCACTCTGAATGCTTCCTACCTCATCTTTCCTTTTATCTCAACTCAGAAGAATCCAGCCAGAGAATTGTAAAAAGTGGAAAATCCAAATATGACTGAAGATCCCACTGGGGAAAAGATTTCTTTAAAAGGGAATTTTTATTTTCCTCGGGATATTACTTTCTCATTCAAGAAGTCCTGAGCTCCAGTAATCAGTATCTGCCTAGACAAAGCCATAAATTCAGAAGACTTTCGAATTCTCAGCACACACACACACCATACACACATGTGTGCAGAAAAATACCGACACAAATGACTAAGAATATACTCTTAACTTTGTGATGTTATTTGGTATACTACCTCTGTGATGGCCAGCTGACCATCTGTCACCCACATCCTCCATGACCAGTCCAGCAGAGTTCACAGTTGACAGATCAATGACTACCTTAACCTCTACCACCTAAAATGGTGAGTGTAACTTGCACATAGCTAAAGCAGAGGCCCGCAGTCTAAACACACTTAGCACTGAATATGTCCCCATATACCCTTGCCCTCCTGTCTCTAGACTCCTCTTCCTCCATGCGCACTCCCCTGATGTAGGAGGGTCATCTGTTTATGTGTTACTTTCATTGGTTAATAAAG
>LOEQ01010758.1:15347-31817 GCA_001685075.1 Bramus lutescens | reverse complement strand
CTTGCCTACAGTCTGATTTCTATGGAGGCATTTTCTTAATTGAGGCTCCCTTCTCTCTGATGACTCTAGCTTGCGTCAAGTTGACATGAAACTAGCCAAGACAAGCTGCTCACTGGCCCATGTTGTCAGATTTTTAAGCCCTCATATACTAGGCAAAACCTATAGGGCAAGTGAAGTCCTTCCTATAGCTAATGAGTCAAAATAGTGACTCAGCTCTGTTGAGCACTGTTCTATGGATCCAATTCTCTTTCCAGTAGAAAGGAAATCAGACTTTAGTTGATTCTAAAGATGATTACTATCTAAGAAATCCCTTGTTTCATTCATCTTATGTTCCATAAAGCCCCTTACATACTGAAACACACTGGTTTACACTCAAGATCACAGTCTTCAGCTTTTTGTTTAGCCTCTTACTAAATAGTAAGAGATGCTTTTGTTGCTACTGTTTTATGCATTTGAGTTTCATGATTTCTGGACAACTTCCAGGTCAGTTTCACAATATTATATTTCTGATGTTTTTGGTACACAGCAGGTGCTACAAAAATATTAACTCATTGACTTCAACTTCTTATGTGGTAAAATTATAAAATAAAATACAGCTGGGGCAAGTGTGGGGCACCCGTTCAGTATCAGAACACTAACTGAGAATGTATAAGGCCCTGAGTTTGCCAGCACTTAAAAAATGCTGAGGATGGGCAGAGCTAAAATAAAAGTGAAACAAGTGTTCAAATACTCAAAGTAGGCTCAGAGCTCTGTATACTAAAGGCATGTCATTGTATAAGGAGTAGTAGTGTCACTCTGTCACCTCACAGGACACTGGGCTTCCTTCAACTCTTCCCCTTTTCATCATATAGAAAACATAAAATTGTTGGGAGGAAGACACAAAATAGATATCACTAGGTACGGGGCAAGCACTTTAAAGATAGGCTTTTTTCTTAGGCATGGTGATCTATTGGAAATTGGATATGAAGAGACTCAGTCGCGATAAGATTCTGAGGAACCTGTGTTGGAGCAGGTGAAAGGGTTAGCTTCTTAGTCACAATTCCGTTCTCTGACATCCCCAACCCTGTCCAGCCTGAACTTGGGGGTAAGAAGGAACAGAAGCTTACATCAAGACCACTGAAATGGCATAGAACATGTATGTTGGCCTGGGGTGTCTATTCTCTGAGCAGTATGGTTTTTTTTGAGGACATAGCATGATGGTCTACAGCTGGCCAAAGAAGCAGAACTGTGGGGTTTGAGCCCAGATCTTTTCTCATCAGAGCCAAAACTATAGTCAGGGCCAATATCTCTACTAACTGTTGGCAGATGTGACCAGACATCCATTTTATTTTTAGTGATTAACTTGAAGTTCTGAAATGTGAACTGTGTTTACTATAATTTGGAAAGTGTAACAGATATTTGAATGCTTAGCTCTTCAGATCCCAGCCCACCATCCTAATAGGCATCCTGGTCCTCACACCAACTCACACCTGTAGTTCCTTTCTGCCAGTGGACATATCTCAAAGATGCTGTCTGCATCTCTGGATAAATCCTATTCTGTTTGTCTCCATTAGTGTGTTCTCTAAGTCCACTAGGTAACTGTTGGATCCTTTGCAAATATTTCTTAATGCACTGAAAGTATACTTTTACAGGTACCATTGATGTTTCCTTTATGTATGTGCTCATTCCTATTTTATTTCTTTTCCTGACAACTAGCTACAATAATTAATTTATTATTTATGATTTCCCATCATTTTTATTATTTTAATATTTTCTCTTAGTGTTTTTATCCTGTTGCTGTGCTAAAATATCTTGACCAAAGCAATGTTGGAAGAAAATGTTTACTTCGCTTTCAATTCCAGATTAAAGTTCATCGTGGCAGGGAAGTCACAAAAGAAATGATCGCATTAAGTCTATAGTCAAGAGAAAAATTTCACTTCTGACTTTCCTCTTGAGCCCTGTGGCTGCGGCTTGGGAGAAGAGGGGTGTGTGTGTTGGGGGAGGGGCAGGTAGGATGATGAGCTTGGCCTGCATCTCAGCAGAGCAGAGAGCCAGAGCCAGTGGGCTCAGGCAGAGTACTCAGCTCCTGCTGCGCTCAACCTGCATGTGGGCGTCCGTTTGCCTCCCAGGAGGAAGGGAGTTCCCCAGTGTTCCCTGAGTCTTTTCAGGCATCCACATGGTGGGGAGGATGGAGGCTTGAAAACCCAGAGAACAGTTGAGCTACTTGTGAGGACTGCGTGCCCTTAAGCTGAGTCCTATGACTCCTAGGCCCAGCATGATACTCCTTACAAAAAAACTGAATGATTGTCTGGAATGGCCTGAGTATTTCGTGGCTGATTTCATGGCGGTGGTCTTTCTATCAGCACAAAGAAGCAAGGATCTGAGTTCCAAGGGCAGAGCCTGCGTTGTGAATACAGAGGATGGGGATGTTGGGATGGGGTACAATGGAAGGACAAATAGATGCAGTGATAACCCGTTGCCTGGAGAACAGCAGAAAATATCCTTATGTGTGCCATGGCGAGCTAAATGCCATCGTGAACCGAAGGGCTGATGTGAAGGGCTGTCGTGTGTGCCTTGCTTTGTTCCCATGTAACGAATGTGCTAAGCTCATCATCCAGGCAGTTTGAAAAAAGTTATTTTCGTGTCAGATAAATACCATGACAGTGAAGAGACAATGGCTGCTAGGCTAATGTTTAAAACTGGCTGGGGTCACGTTCAGGAAATTCACATAGAAGTACAGAAAGATCGTCACTGACTTTGATTCAATGCCTCACTGAGTTCTATCGTTAATCCCCATGAAGAATAGGACTCCCTTCCTCTAAGAAGCTGCTGGTGCCTTTCATCTCCAAGTTGCACATAACTTTTCAATAGCCAGCACAGCACACGTAGACATCTAAAGAATAGAAAACCTTGAATCTTCTTTATTGTCCCTACTGTCAAATGGATCTGCATCTGTTTAAGCTGTTGATTTGGATTTGGAAATGAAGGGCCTGTCCACAGGGCTGGAGTGAAGGTCTCTCCACCTTCATAGCCTTTCTAGCCGGGATAAGGGTGACTCTACAGCGGAGTGTCAGCTCTCTGTCATGCACAGAATCCTAACAGCCACACATTGGTGCTACATCCTTGTTTTGCATTCTTACCAGGGTTGCGCAGGCACACAGTGATGTGAATGTCTGACCTGGAACCAGCTAGATGCAGCTGATGTGAAGGGCTGTAGTATGCATTGCGCTGTTCCTATGTAAGGAGTGCACCAAACTCAGCATCCAGACAGGTATGAAAGAGGATGCCTTTAGGGAAAACAGACGACCAAATGATGGAAGCTGGAAAGTGTTTGCTGCAGAATTGAGGGGAACTCTCGCTCACCTACCCAGAGAAGGCATCCTGGCAGATAATCAGTGCAAAAGATAATCAGTGAAAAGATAGATGCTAGAAGACTTCTTTAAACTCAGGGTTTTGAAGTAGCAAAACATCACTATTTCTTGGGTTCAATATCTTCTTCCAAGTACATAGAGATTGTTGAAAGAATGAAGTTACTATTTACTTCCTGGTTGTCAACTAGAGCACAGAAATCACTGTCCTTAGATGTCACCATAAGTTCCTAGCTATAGAGCTCTGACATAACATGGTGAATCCCTTTCCACTGTTCTATTAAAGTTTGCTTGTATACATATATAAAACATGACATGATCTTTGACTCAGAACACACCTCACACAGAGAGTACCTATTAAGTGCTATTCACAGGCACTGCTTACATCTAGAGGGAAGCATGTCTGCAAGAGGGTACTTGGGGTCATTTTAGAATTCTGGTTGTCACAACTGGCAAAAGAGCAAGTAATACAAATATGCATTAATGTATGAAAAAGTATATCAGAAAGTAAATACAACATTTTTATCTTTATGAAATAGATTAATTAAAATTTGATAGCATAATATTGGGCAGAATGCAGAGAACCAATCATTTCTACATACTTTCTATATGCTGTCCTTGTCAGGGTATATCTCTATACTTGTTTTGAAGGATATCTTGTAACTTAATTCTTGTCTTTCATATTCTCTTAGGTTGCTTTTCTACTCCCATAAGGAATTATCTTAGAAGCTTCCCCCAATTTAAAAATAGGGCTTTTCCTTTTTATTGTAATCACAAAATGGTTTGCATTGATGTTAAGTGTATAATAATGTAGATCGGAATTATCATTATGTAGACTCTGGGCATATTTAAGTATTTAGAGACATGCTCTTTTCAAAGTCAGATGAAATGTTTGGGTTCACCTCATAAGTTTTCAACATTCTGATATTAAGAGTTCCTTGGGTCTGAGTATTTCATCTCACACATGTAGCAATCACTGTACAATTTCCAAGAAATCCTCCTACTCTGCAGCTGTGTGAAATGTGTGTGAAGACAATTGAATGGAGAGGTTGTGATGATTTTTCTGCAATATAGAAGCACTGTAAGGCTTAGAAGGAACTCTGGACTGCAAGGGTACTTTACATTTAGAAGCAGTGTAGAGAAAGAAATTAGAGGATAAAGAAACAATATACTTATAGTCTAGCTTTCTTGATTAACCTGCCATGACACTTTATATATTATTTTTTCCTGTATGTGAATCTCATCTCCCTATACTTAGCACTGAGAAGTTTGAACTTTATCGACTCTTCATCACTGTAACTGCATGTTCAAAATATACAAGGAGCTCTGAAAAATGCCGACATTTAGACTTTATCTATGAGAATATCAATATGGATCTTTGGGGGATAGGGACAAGGGGACTGGTATTTTTGTGAAAGTTGACTAGCCTTAGAAAATTGTCTCTCATTTCTATGGAATGTTTCAATTCTGATATCTGAGACCCTATCATTCATTGTTTGAAAGATCAAATCGTGACATTGAGCTCATCTTTTTTAGTGTTTATGACAGCTCTTTCTCAAAATTGGACATTCAAGGTGTATGTGGATCATGGAGCTCACAGAGAATGTGGTAGAGCCAGCTAACAAGGATTGGTGGGAGAGAAAGCTCTGGATAGAATGAGATTGATGTTCCTCTTGTCTCTCATGGATGGTAAGCACTTTATGTGCCTATCAATAACTCCCGAGATGCTGAACATGGGAAGCTTTGGCGATCTTTGATCTTGTCTTTTCCTTAGGTCAGATGAAATGACTTTAAATCCTTTTCCTCTTCACTCAACAATGGCAGTATTGAAGTAATTTTAAAAAGTCAAGGAAAACAAGTGATAAAAAGAAGAGAGGTTGTGGTATTTATAGAGAATATAGCTTTCAATTTAAATTTAGGTGATATATGGCCTAGCTGAATTACAGCTTATAAAATACTGGGCCCCAGTTCTTATCTGTTGCCTTAAAATTGGAATTAGATTTTGTTATAGCACACAATATCCAGAATTTGGCCCAGAGTGAATTTAAACAAGTTACTGAGCCAAGCGTTCAGTTATTTGCTCTAATTACAAGGCAATCTCCTTTGTCTAAGGTTTATGTTACCCCTTGGCTCCTGTTGCTACCTAGATCCCAAGATTATTCTCCTCCCATGGAGAGATTTCTCTCCTCACTGATTCATCTCCTACTACCCTTCTTTAAGGAATCCACAAGGACTCCATTTTCTAAGAATCTGACTTTGTCTTGTGGTCAGACTTTTTAGGGAGTCTTATTAACACTGATTTCTTTGGATTAAGACTCTGCTATCTCTCTTTGCAACTTTGCAACTTATTGATCACAGCAGAAGAATCTTGCCTTTCTAAGCTTGTAACCAAGACAGTTTTGCACGGAAAGCTCCAAATACTTATTTGGATCATTGAGAGAAAAATTTGTCTTGTCTAGAGTGGTTCTCAGTATTGAGAAAAAGAATGTTTGAAGAAAAGAAAGGAAAAAAGTAAATATATAGAAATATCAAAAGTCAAAGCTAGAAATATGTATTTTGTCAGCAAATACTGAAAATGAGCACAGGCCAGTGTATTAGTTTGTTTTTCAGTATTATAAAAAATGCCTGAACATGGGTACTTAAAAAGAGAAGCATGCCAACAGGTTAAAGTGTTTACTGTGAAACCTGATGACTAGTATTTCATCCCTGAAACCCAAATAAAGAAAGAAAGGACAGAACCAGCTCCCCAAAGTTGTTCTGGTTAATTTGTTCGCCACGGCATGCACAAGGCCACATATACACAATAATAATAATAGCAAAGATAAAAGGGGGGTTAGCTCCATTTTGGAGGCTGGAAATACAGACATCCCGACCTACATTAGCTTATCATGGCATCAGAATGGTAGGAGCATATGTAAAATTAACCAATATATCACTAGTGGTAATTTAGAAACTAGGCAAAGATTTTTACAGATGATGTTCTTTTTTAATTAATTAACTTATTTTTAAAAAACAATCTTTTCTCATTTACATACTAATCCCAGTTCCCTCTCGCTCCCCTTCTCCCATTTCCCCCTCCATGTTCTACCAACCCCACCCCATCCACTCCTCAGAGAAGTTAAGACTTCCCATGGGGAGTCAACAAAGTCTAGCATGTCACTTTGTGGCAAAACCAAGGCCATCCCCACTATATTTAGGCTGAACAAAGTATCATTCCAAAGAGAATGGACTCCAAAAAGCCAGTTCAAGCACTAGGGATAAATCCTGACCCCACAGACTGTCCCAGGCACACAACAGTAACCCACATTTCAGAGGGCCTAGTTTGGTCATCCATAGAACCTTCATCCAGCAACTGATGAAAGCAGATGCAGAGATCTGCAGCCAAGCACTGGGCCAAGCTCTCAAAGTCCAGCTGAAGAGAGGGAGGGGTGAGAATGTGAGCAAAGAGGTCAAGACCATGATGGGGACACCCACTGAAGCAGCTGACCTGAGCTAATGGGAGCTCACTGATTCTGGACTGACAGCAGGGGAGCCAGCACAGATTTTTGTTCTTATATGAACTACTTCAGTGGCCTGAGAGAAATTCCTTAATCCTCTCTAAGGTCATGTTCCCAGTGACCTAAATATTTCCCACTAGGCGTCACCTCCAGACACTGTCATCTCAGACACCAGGAAATCAACACTTAGGCCTCTGTGGAAGGGAAGTCCTCAGTCAAATCATAGTAGCCTGATACAAGAAGCAAAAGCAAATATCAAAAGTTAGACTGTCTGTAAGAAAGTCACGAAGAAAGAAAACAGGACTGAAACAAAAGAACAAAATAATTACCTTGAAAGAAATTCAAGAGGCACATAGGACTCACTTTATTGATTGCTTTGTGAATGAATCGGCCTTTTTTTTTTTCCCTTGGTTGAATGACCTTATTTTTAAAGTACAGCATCTCAACTGATTGGTATTAAAGTCTCTTCACATTTTTCACCTCTGCACCACAGCTGGGAAGCTGTTGCCTCTCATTTCTGAAGGCCACTGCCACATATTTCAAGGCATGGTCCTGAAGAGTCTTATTTCTCCTATGATATGTAGATCCTCTGACACTACAGCCTTAGAAGCCTATCATCATAGACATACTTGAAATTTTAGCTTCCCAGCAATAAAAGAAACTGATATCAACCTTGTAAAGAGAAACAGATTTCCCTCTAACTGGGGGTAGAAGACAATAGGTGAGTCAGAGAGCAGCCATGGCAGATGTTGGCCTTAGATTTCCTCAGAATAGGGTGTCCATACAGTGTCCAAAGAGGGATGAACATTGGATTTAGCAGGATGGAAGTCAATGTTATTCTCTCTTATAAGAGAAAGATTTTTTTTTCTTTTCTTTCTTTCTTTTTTTTTTTTCTGAGACAGGGTTTCTCTGTGTAGCCCTANGAAAGATTTTTTTTTCTTTTCTTTCTTTCTTTTTTTTTTTCTGAGACAGGGTTTCTCTGTGTAGCCCTAAGTGCCCTTGAACTCACTCTGCAGACCAGGCTGTTCTGGAACTCAGAGATCTGCCTGCTTTGCCTTCCAAGTGCTGGGATTAAAGGAGTGTGCTACCACTGCCCGGCAGCAGAATGTGTTTTAAGAGCATGAGATTTAAAATTAGGCAAGTAACTTCATGTCTCAGATCCTGTTTTATTGTATGAAAAATGGATATTTGAATGAGAGTCAGATTCTAGGATTGTTGTCAATTCTACTGACGTAATATACATGTAGTGCCTGGCAAAGTGCGTGGTTTAGTTAAGTAAATGGAACTTATTAATGTTGTTCATCGTTGGAGTCTCCTGTGATTCCTAGATCTCAGTTCCTACAACGTAAAGACTCCATATGATAAAGCACAGACTGCCTGTCTATGGGAGGGGATGAAGCAAAGATAAAAGCACTTCACCAGCTCTGATGGTCTGTCCTAGCTTCATTTTAAGCAGATAGAGTCAGATTGCTGAGATAAATCAGCATTCTTCCATCTGTTTCCACAAAGAACCAATATACAAATAATTTTCTTCTCCATGTCTTTCTGTGGAAAACAGCATCCAAGCATGTCTGAATGTGGCTCTAAGCAGGAGATGTTAATCAGTTGAGAAAGTTACAGATAAATCTCTCATCTACTGAAGAATAAAAATGTGTTTGGAGGAACTGAGTAAAATTTTGCATGCAAGTATGGCCAACACATGCCTGAAATATTCAGTTATGATCTTTTTCTTCTTTGTCTCCTTTGATTCTATAAAAGATATACATAGTATCAGTTCATCCAGCTTGGAAGATGACATCTTACTTTGGGAAGCCTCTGGCTTCATCCCTAGTTACTTAATTTTTTGCAAAACACTTCCTGAAATAGTTCTTATTTGCAGAGAGTTAAATCCATCATTCCCATCAAAATAACTAGTCAATTTAGCAAAATATAGTTACAGAATTACAAAATCATAAGGTATTAACCAAGGAAGCATTGTTACTCTAAAAAGTTAGAAACTTATCTCCTACTTAGGTAGATGGACCAGGGTGACATTTCAACATTTTTGCTATTGACTTCCTGAAGAAGCAATTGTGTGTTTACAATTTGGAAGATATATCAGAAGCTGAGTATATGTGAGAAGCAAAATAGTCCCTCCTACATCAAGTCTATAATCTGGTATGGGGAGAGATAATAGATTAGCAAAGAAATTAATAAAACATGTGAACAGCATTTGAAGTACTCTGCAAATAAACATATTTATGTATAGAATCATCTAATAATAAAATCATAAGAAAAATTAAGATTGTTTATAGATGGTGTATGCAAGAAACTGTCAGAAATAGTTTGGTTTGTTTTTAATCTGCCGAGTTTAATTAGATTGCTTGCACGAGCATGGGTGGGTATGGCTATTTATCGAAGCATGAAAAACTTAGCAATGGCTTAAGAAAATGACACCTTCTCCCCTAGTAACCACTAATTATAAGTGGTCCTTCAGGGAGCATTGGTACCTCTTGAGAAACCGCCCCCCCATCTCTTGTTGGAGACCAATCTTTCTTAGGTTTTCTGAATAGCTGTAGTGAAATTATAAATGTAACAGCCATGATATATCTTTAGGAAATTTTTTCATAGTAAATGTATCTATCCTTTACTATGAAATTCTTCCCATTCTTATTCTGTGATATTCCATGAACCTTGAGATAGTAATATACATATCTTGCTGGGGTCAAGCACTCAACCCGTCACTTATTCTTGACACTCTGACCAATTATGAGTGTCTGAATTAATTGGTGTCCTCTGCAAAAAAGACGCTTCTCTGATCATATATATATATTTAGATGTTCCTTTTTTATTGAAAAATTTTTTATATATTTTGTTCATTTTTTTCACTCCCCCATTCCTCCGTTTTCCTCATGACCTAATTAACAATTCAACTTTATGTTCTTCTTTTCTCTTTCTTTCAACAAACAAAACACACACACGAAACAAAAATAAAAAGCAAAATAAATATAAAATCTCTTAATAAAACACAACAAAAATCAAACCCAGCAAGGTACAAACTCCAAAACAAAGCACAATGAAACACAAAATCCCCCAAAATACATTGGGTTTGTTTTGTTTGGAGAATCATTTTATTGCTATATCCCTTTACGTAATAGTAGTAAGTTTTTATCCAGGTCTATGACCTGTCTAGTCTTAGATTCTTGGCCACTTTAACAGTTTTAGGTATGGGGTCTATCTCATAGTGGGCCTTAAGTTCAATTAAAATGTTTGGTTATTCCTGCCATTATTACATCTGAATATCTTGCAGGAAGATCATTGTTGAGAGTTGCAGGGTTTGTAGCTAAGTGATATTAATGATTACTTTTCTCCTCCAGTAGTCTTCAGAGTGCATTCTAGTACCAAGAATGCAGTCAGAAAGGGTAAAGCATGTAGTTAGGCCCCTTTTCAATTCTTTTGTATTTGATGATATAAGTAAGTTTTGTCTTCAGCAATAAGACCCTACTGTTAGATTGTGGGGAGAGTAACCAACAGCCTTGGCAATAGCTCATGATATTTGAGGGTTTCCATGGGTCCCTTTTGGCAACAACTGAACAAGATGCCACCCATTCCTGGCATTGGAGGCTTTACTTGGTGGCACAAGATGTCAAATCGGGGTATTATCTCCTCAATTATTTGGTGACTTCACTTAGATTCCTTTCATTCATTCATACATACATACATATGTATATGTACATATGTCTATTTATATGTATATTAAAAAGCTTCTACAGTAGTAGATTTCCATGTGGCTTTTCAAATAACCTTTAGTGTTAGTTGTCCCTGTATACATGGCTTCCTTTACTTCCTCACCCATCTTTACCTTATTTAATACTTCTATTCTAGATTCACATAAAAATATGTTCTATTTATTTCAGATTGTAGCATACATATTAAAAGTTTAGAAGCTAATATCCATATATAAGAGAAAATACATTATTTGTCTTTTGGGGTCAGGGTAACCTTGCTCAGTACTGTTTTTTTTCTTGCTCTGCCCTTTACCTGAGAATTTCATTTTTAATATCTGGATAATATTCCATTGAATAAATGTACCACATTTTTATTACATGTCTATTGATGGACACATAGCCTCTTTCCAATTTCTGGCTGTTAGGAATACTGGTAGCAATGAACATGGAGAAGCAAGTATCTTTGTAGTAAGGTATATAGATCATTGGGTATATGCACAAGAGTGAGAGAGATAGATCTTGTGGTAGATCAGTTTCCAGCTTCCTGAAGAACTGTCACACTGATTTCCATAGTGGCTGTATAAGTTTGCATTCACACTAGTACTGTATAAGTGTTCTCCTTACTTCACATCCTTGCCAGCATGAGCTATAATTTCCTTTATTTATCTTGGTCATTCTGTCTTCTGTAAGACTGAAATCTCAAAGCAGTTTTGCTTTGCATTTTCCTGATGATTAAGGATGAACACTGCTTTAAGTGCTTCCCAGCCATTTGAGTGTTCTCTTTGGAGAACTTTCTGTTTAGTTCATTTTTAAATTTGGTTATTGATTTTCTTAGTGTTCAGGCTTTTTATTAGTATTTTACATATTTTAGATACTAACCCCATATTAGATGTAAAATTGATAATTACGTGTTTCCATTCTCTAGGCCCTTGCTTTGCCTGAATGATGTATCCTTTTTGCATCAAAAGCTTTTTGGCTTCATGAGTTCCCATTAGCTGTTGGTCTTAGTGCCTGTACTGGTATTCTGTTCTGAACATCCTTTCCTGCACCAAACAGTTCTAGTCTATTCCCTACTTTATCTTTAGTCACGTCCAGGGTGATAAATACGGATTTATTTTCATTTGTCTACATGGAGTCACCCAGTTTGACTAGTACCATTTGTTGAAGATGGGTTTTTTTCTCCATTGTGTGTTTTTGGCTTCTTTGTAAGAATCAGGTGTAGACATATGTCTGGATTTCAATTCAATTTCATTGATCAATATGTCTCTTTTTATGCTAATATCATGCTGTTTGTATGGCTATAGTTCTGGAATACAACTAGAAATCTGGGATTGTAATATCTGCAGCTTTTTTCTTTTTAGTATTCAACATGGTCTGTAGTTAACCTGTATCTTTTGTATCTCTGTGATGTTGAAGATAGTTGTAAGAATTGCTTCTTGTAGGGTGACCATTTTTGCTATATTAATCACATCAATCAAAGAGTATGGGAGATCGTTTCATCTTCTGATAACTTCCCTTCAATTTCTTTCTCCAATGTCTTAATTTTTTTTAAATACAAGATTTTCATTTGGTTATTTAGAGTAACTCCAAGGTTTTATTTATTTATTTATTTATTGAGGTTGTTGTGAAAGGGTATTGTTATCTTGATTTCTTTCTTAGTCTGTCATTTTTATATGGTAAGACTGCTGGTTTTCATGTATAATTTCTGTAGCCTGCTACTTTGCTGAAAGTGTTTATCAGTAGTAGTAGTTTCCTGCTGGGTCTTTTTTACTCATTGCTGTGTAATATCACATCATCTGCAAATAAAGATATTTTGACTTCTTTTCTAATTTGTATTCCTTTGGTCTCTTCAAGTTTTCTGATTGCTCTAGCGAAGACTTTAAGTACTAATTAGAATAGGTATAGAAAACGTAGATGACCTTGTTTTGTTCCTGATTATGATGAACATTCTTTGAGTTTTTCTCCATTGATACTGGCTATGGGCTGGTTATAAACTGCTTTTATTATATTGAGGTATGTCTCTTGTATACCAAATCTCTCCAGGAGTTTTACCATGAAGGGATGTTGGATTTTGTCAAAGATCTTTTTTTTGCATTTAATGTTATGATCTTGTGGTTTTTATCTTTCAGACTATTTATATGGTGGATTACATTAATTAATTTAACAATGTTGGATCATCCCTACCTCTCTGGGATGAAGCCTACTGGATCATGTTGGATGATTTTTTGATGTATTATTGAATTCTGTTTGAAAGTATTTTATTGAGAATTTTTGAATCTGTGTTCAAAGGGAGAATTAGTTTGTAATTATCTTTTCCTTTTGGGTCTTTATATGATTTGGGTATCAGAATACCTGGGGCCTTGTTTAAAAAATGGATAATGATCTTTATGCTGGTTCTACTATTCTACTTAATGAACAGCATTAAACTGACTTTTAATGACTTATCTTTATACCATATATTAATAAATCTCTCAACCTTCATCAGTAAAGCTTCTTTTGTAACATGTGGTGATTAACATAGTCCCACAACTGGTCAAGGTGCAGAGAATGATAGACAACTCAATTCTCAGCCTTAAATGACCTATCTGCTTCATACCCTTTCTTCTAAAGGCTCATTTTGAAATGCTGGAAGATGCATTGTAACAGTCAGTGATGGTGGAGGTCTGCAATGAACATTGTTTTCATGATACAAGGCAGGTGTATATATGAGTGGGCAGGAGTTGGGGTTGTTACAGCATGCATAAGACCCATTCAATTTCAAGACAGACAAAATCTGAGCATTGAGAGACAATGCAGACATGAACTCTTAATTACTGACAGTTGGCAGGTGTTTGGAGCTGGAGACTCAGCTTTCTTTAATAGCATAGCTCCTTACAGTTGGTGATCTTCTATCATGTGGGTCCCATTGATCAAATTCAGGCCATCAGGCTTGGTGGATAACTCCTTTACTCTCTGAATCATATCACCATTCCCTCCCACAAATGTAATTAATTTTATAATTGAGACTCAAATAATAAAAAAGATCAAAGATCTTGGGAGGCAGGACTCCAATAAAGGATAAGAATGTACTCAAAATTCTTAGTGCTCTGAGGAGTTCAGCAAGTTAAAAACAAGTGTAATATTTGGATATAGAGAAATCAGATTTATATTGACCTGCAGTTTTCTCACTGCTGACCAACTTTCATGGTACTAGAAAGTGATATGGAGGCTTCTGTGAAATAAAAAAAAACATTAATAATCTAACTCAGCTGTATTCCCTATCAGGTAAGATATGTCCACTGTTGCAGTAAAGTAATGAGGGAGTAACTAACTGATATCTGAATGAATTCGAGGCCTGTTCCATTGTAGACAACTGATGTCACGGATGATGAACATGAGTTAGGGAGAAACCTGTCCTGTTTTTTTTTTTNNNNGCCAAACTGATTTTTAAATATTTATAATTTACTCATAGGCTGGTGCTATCCTCATCCTTGTTTGGAGAAGCTTCTTTTAGTAGTGCATGGTGGTTACTGCACATACTCATAACTGACTAAAGTTTTGAGAGTATCTGTCTATGGACTTATTAGCTCTAAACATGAAATCTAAATTGCTCCATCCAAGGCTCATGGGAAATCATAGAAAAAGGTTTGAAAGAATGTAAGAAAAGAAGGTTGGAGAAAAGAGCAACGAAATGCTGTATTCTGGACATAACATGGCCATTGCAATCTTGAAATCACTGAAGGTGTAGTTAGTTACAGGAAACCTGTAAAAATGGAACTCTCAACATTTCATTGTAAATCATAAGATTTCACCCTTCTCTTAGGGATTATTTGCAGTTCACTGTTTGTGTTCTTCAGTGGTATAGGCACTGGCAATTTGCCTATGTTTTAGTAAATAATCTTCTACCCATGGTCACATGAGCCACCTCAATTATACTCCAGAAGACATATACATATTCATGTATATACACATGCACACACACACACACACACACAGAGAGAGAGAGAGATAGAGAGAGAGAGAGAGAGAATAAATACATAGAAGAAGACAGAATTCAGCAGGAGTGGACCTGGGATAAGAAAAGGTAATGAGTAAGTATGATAAAAACATGACATATAAGTTTTTATCACATATATAGAATTTTAAAGAACAAAATTTAAAACAATCAACATTGAGTAGAATTACTAAGTAAGGTCAATGTTAAATTCAGTTAGAGGAGTAAGGTTGAAGTAGACCATGAGACCCTTTGGCTAAGGTTTATGAAGTTTGAAGTTTATCCCAAATGCACCAAAAAGTTATTATAGGGTTTAGAGGAGTAACACACAAACTATGTACCTAAAACATATTCTGCATATAGTGATAATAAAATACAAAGAGAGAGAGAGAGAGAGAGAGAGAGAAAGAGAGAGAGAGAGGGAGAGAGATAGAAGAAAAAGTTCCATGCAAGAGAAGAGAACATAATCTTAGAATAAGCTGCAAGGGAGCAGGGAGAAAATATGAATAGCAATTGGGCTCCAGACTTCTGTTCTCAGCAATTGACAAGCAATGGTATTATTTATAAAGACTCAAAAGATAATTGGAATTTTAAGGGACTATTCATATCAGTAATCAAGATTTCAGTTATGAATATAGTAATATTAAGACATTTACAAGAGGAACTATAGAGATGTCTCAATATTCAAGAGCTAGCTGTGATTTTTGCTTTTCAAGAGGACTTGAGTTTGTTCCCAGAACCTACATCAAATAGTTCACAACTACCTATAGTTTAGGTCTCCTGGGGATCTGATGCCTTCTTCTGGCCTCTGAGAGTACCTTTATTCACATGCACATACCTTTGCACAGATATGCATGCATACACATAATTTTTTAATTAAATAAAAGAAAAAATATTTACAAATACTAAAGTGGAGGTATCAAATAAGAAAGTAAATAGTCTCTTATAAAGAATTTGTGTTATTGCAATGGTGTGAGTATACCTTGTCTCCAAAGTTAATTAATGGGAAACTGATATATCTTGGAGTTATCTTGAAATTCTTTGACCCATGTCCTTCAACAGTTAATGTTGGAATTTGGTCTTCAGTGTTGTATGATGAGATTTCAAGAGCTGATTAGATCAATAAATTTAGTTGTCTTTCTTGTAGGATTGTGAATAATTTGGGTCAATTCTTGTCTGATTGGAATAGTAACTGTTCATGGATTGTATAGCAAGACTGACCCCTACATTTTTCCTTTTTACACATGCTTATTTTTTGAATATTTTCTTCATAATATTCAAATACATTCTCTTTTCTCATAGATCAGTAGAGTCTACTTCATTAGTGAATGCAACAAAGATTTGCAAAGTATCTGGGTGTATGTGAGTCACTGATATAGGACAAGGTAGTCACTATTATAGCTCAAGAAAGATCAGTGAACAAACAGAAAAAGAATCATGCTTTTAAATAACATATGTGCTAGTGTGATAAAACAGAAGAAAAAAACTAAAATCAGTTAATAATAATATATGTTAGAAGTTTATTTTTATCCTGAAATGATGACAGAAGTTACAAAATAATCCCACTCTAGTTCATAATTATGGATAATAAAGGGTTATTTATTTAGGGATAGGAACACAGATCACAGTCCTCTGCACAAACAGGGAACAGGAACCAAATACAGCAGCTGGAACTGAGAGAGCAAATACGCTCTTTACCTCGGCAATTATAGTATAAAAGACTATGCCCAAGTGGGATGGTATCCTAAAGGCTATTGCTTAAGGAGCTCCCAGAGCACCTCCCCCTTTTGTTTAAATAAGAGAGTTACAAACCCAATACAAACTTTTATGCACTATGCTAAATATTTTAATAAACATTCTATCTTAAGAAGTCTATGTTTTACATTGGAAACGGCTTGGCTAGATCATAAGATGAAGGTAACTATGACTATCTAATCTTTAACCCC
>LOEQ01010757.1:0-21533 GCA_001685075.1 Bramus lutescens | reverse complement strand
CTACCTACCTACCTACCTAGCTACCTAGCTATTTGTTTGTTTGTTTTTTGAAACAGGGTTTCTCTGTAGCTTTTTGGAGTCTGTCCTGGAACTCTCTCTGTAGACCAGGCTGGCCTCAAACTCACAGAGATCCCCCTGTCTCTGCCTCCCTAGATCCACTGTCTCTGCCTGAGATTAAAGGCATGCCCCATCCCCACCCAGCTGGAGTGAGCTTTTGAAACCCCACTGATATACCTCCTGCAATAAGGCCACACCTCCTAATCCTTTCCAAACAGTTTCATAAACTAGGGCCCAAGCAGGCAAACATGAGCCTGCAGAACCCTTCTCACTCAAACCACCGCAGAGATAAAAGAAAGGCAGAGGTTCTAGATTGAATCTGCAGGCTGGTGTGTGATGACAGCAGACAAGATCAGCTCCTCAATGTGAAGCTGCAGCAAGGGAGGTTGGAGGGGTGTTTGAGAGGTGAGAAATCTGATCCAAGGACTGGGAGGAAAAGGTGCCAGACACCACATACCTGGGGCGGAAGGGCTGTGGGCATCACACAAGAACAATAGCATCCACTCTGACCCCTGACTCGCGCAAATGTTTACTCTCAAGATACTGTCTCCAATTAGCACTCCACTCTAGAAATGATTGTAATGTCATTTCCTGAAATCCTGTTCCTATCACTGTCTGGTATATCAAGTTCCTCCTGTATTTTTTTTTCTAACTTGAAATACAAAAAAAAAAACCAAAACAAAACAAACAAAAAAAAAAACTCTTACTGGTTTTGCTCAGAACATACTTTTGAGAATATGATGAGCAGTCCAGGCACCAGATAAATCTGGGTGTGAACCTATAATAATTGACAATTTTGAATGTCCCCACTGTAAGCCTCTCTGTAGATCTCCTGAGAGACCAAGAACTCGAACTCCATCTTTGACTCCGAGAATGCCTTCATAACCAGGGTCTTTTGCACTCAGACGTTTGCTCCATGAAGACCGAGCCTGTCTTTTCCATTGCTGCATCTTGTCACTCAGTACAGCGCCTCCCACATAAGAGGCACCACATTCCAGGGGTGAATTGCTGGCTGATACCCTGTGTTCTTGTTTCTTTTATCTCAGGTGATCATAATGGTGCCTTTTTATGACTGTTATGAGCCCATGGTGAGAATGGCTGGAGCAACACCTGTGTTTATTCCCCTGAGATCTGTAAGTCCCCAGACCATCCACTGACCTGAAGAATGTTTTAAATTACATTGTCATTGAAGATATAGCTAAGTCTTTTGAAAATAATGAATCCAGTAGCCAAGGTGACTCACCGACTCCTCTGTCAGCCTTACCTTGCCCATAGATACAGCCAGCTTCTGGGAAGGAAGAACAGCTGTTTGTTGACAGCGTTCATTGTTTCCTTAAACAGGTGTGTACATAACGACTCAGGGCCTCTGGGTTCTCGAGTTTGAATTAGAGCCTAATTATTTGTGTTTGTGTTCTTCATTAGTCATTTATTCAGTTACCTTTGTTGGGTCTGTCTTTAATCTTCTTTCTTTACTAGGTTGTTTGTAAGACAGTAGACATGAATTAATTTGTTCAAATCACATCTTTATCCTTCATTCTTAGAAACCTACTGATGGGACGAAGTGGTCTAGTTCTGACTGGACAGTCAATCCTCAAGAACTGGAAAGTAAATTTAGTTCTAAGACTAAAGCCATAATTTTAAATACTCCACATAACCCCATTGGCAAGGTAAGCGAGCCCCTTTGCTTACACAGGCTGGGAGTCCCTGTTTTCTCACATGTAGAATAATTGGCTGTGCCCTTTCTTTTAATATGTGTAGGTGTATACCAGAGAGGAGCTGCAAGTCATTGCTGACCTTTGCATCAAGCATGACACCCTGTGCATCAGTGATGAGGTCTATGAATGGCTTGTCTATTCTGGACATAAGCATATAAAAATAGGTACTGATTCGGACGGAGTCTCCAGTCTGAGTGGGTTTGGGCACATGTGGGACAAAGGATTCGAGAGGACCCCAGGCCAGCTTTAAAATAGTCTCTGTGATGGGTATCTACGTGCACACTTACGAGGGGCATTTAGATGGAGCGTGCTTGAGAGATTAAAGCTCAGCTTGATGAACGGATGTTCCAATGGGGGAAGGGACTTGAGGTCACACTATAAAGCTGGGACGTGAGCAGAGTAGGTCTTTTGCCTGTCTTTGGCCTCTTAACAAGAATCCTGCTGTTCCTCGGTATATAAGACACTGGGGACAGAGCTTTTCATGAAGTGGTTTGTGATTGTGATGAATGAGTTGCCCAAATAACAGCAAGGAATTATAGAATGGCAAGCCATTGCTCTTCTGTTCCAAGTGGGATTTTGCAATTGCTACTGGGCTACCTCACCCAAATATTGCTGTATCAACTGGGCTGGCCCAAGCTCTCAGCTGTAGAACTGTAAGCTGTGCCGGTAACCTTTGGGTCTTGCACTGTCTTGTGTTTGCCTAGAAACACTCTCCCTCTGGTGTCCACGATTCCCTCAGGTCTTGGTTCCCTTATCAGTCTCCCTCACCTCCAGTACTCGCTTCCTTCACTTTTTTTTTCTTTCTTCACTTTTATTTTGTTTCTCCCTATATCGTTAAACAGAATCTATGCATTTTTCTTCTAATTTACCAGAAGGGTGAGATTATTATTTGTGTTAGTCTCTTCTAAATTCTCATTTTCCATGTTAGAGTCCCACACATGGTAGAAGTGCCTCAGCATGACACAAACCAGAGTCAAGAGAGGAAATCCCAATTGAAGAATTCTTGAATCACATAGTCATTTGGCTACCTCCGTGAAAAATGTCTTGATGATATCAGAAGGTGCGGTCCACTGCGGGCAGTACCATCCTTAGGCTAGTAGTCCTAGGCATTGCAAGAAAAGCAAGTGAGCGTGAGCCTGTGGTTCAGCATTCCTTCATGGGTTTTGCTGTGCTTCCTGAGCTGTTAATGAGTCCCAGCACTGGCTTCTTCAATGATGTGCTATGATGGCAAAGTGTGAGCCAAATAAACCCGTTCCTCCCCGAATTTGCTTTCACCCATGACATTAATCATGGAAAATTAGAAAGCGAATTAGAACATTAGGCCATCAGATGTCTTTGCTGAGTAAGATGAATAGGAAACATGGAGGCGGTAAAGATGTACATATGTGTGTAAACAGAAGTTACATGTACCGCCGTTGCTATGGTGGTGCATTATAAATGGCCACAGAGATGGAAGGAGAAAGCAAGGGCTTGAGGGGATTAGAATGTAACAAGTCTTCTCTGTCCCTCCTGCCTGCTTCCAAATCACAACTCACAGACTTATTATTAATTATGAAAGTTCAGCCGATAGCTTAGGCTTATCTAACTAGCTCTTATAATTTAAATTAGCCCGTTTATATTCTTTGTGCTGACACATGACTTGTAGCTGTTACCTCTCCTCCTACATTCTTGATTATTTTCTTTCTCTTGGCTTTTCCTCCTTCTTACCAGTGGTCTCTCTGACCCCCAAATCCTGCCTAGCTCTTGGCTGTTCCACTTTTTATTAAACCAGGCCAAGTGACACATCTTCGCAATGCACAAAATGATTATTCCGCAACATTAGAAAGTGAGGCATAAACGTTGGTGAGGGGCTGAGACCATTGCAGAAGGCTGTGTCTCTGAGGCTCACTAACAGATGCACTAGAACTCAGTGTCCTGCATGGTGGAACCAGGGCATGAAGAAACTAGAAGCAATTCTGCCTAACAGGAAACTGAGCATTGAAAGTTTTTTAAATCCAATTTTAGGGCTGGAAAGATAGTTCAGTAGTTAAGAGCACTGGCTGTTCTTCTGGAGGACCCCGGTTCTATTCCTAGCTTCCACATAGTGGTTCATAACCATCTGTCATTCCAGTTCCAGGGGTTCCAACATCCTCTACTTGCCTCTGTGGGCACCATTTTGGTGTATAGACATACATATAAGCAAAACACCATATGTATAAAAATAATACTTTTCAAATGCCAGTTATATTCATGGCTCTATAACAAAGCTGTTGCACTTGGTCATTAATATTCATTTACTAAATCCTCCTGTTAAGTGATCTGTAACTTTCAAAATCAGATAAGTGGCAGCAACTGCCAAAGGCTTAAGAAAACGTTGTGCATGAAAACCTAAGGTAAATTTTCAAATCGCTGTACATTGACTTGATCCCCATAGTGACTGTGATGATATTTGGAGAACTCCAGCAAAAGATATTGGTTCTGAGACTGCATTAAAAAGATTAATAAGATCCAGGTTTGGGTGAGGGTCAGAAACAGATCATGTGTCAGCCAACTTAGATGATGCATAGTGACTGTGAAGAAATGGAAACTCCAACCAGTCATGGTAACACACACCTGTAAGCCACACCACTCCTGAGGGTGAAGCTTGAGGGTCTCGGGTTCAAGGCCAGCCTGGCCCAGATAGAGATAGAAACTATGGAGGTCGAGGTCAGCAGCTGAAGTGAGAAGGAAACAGTCACACATGTCTCTCGACTGCAGCCTGGGTTACCAAGCAGCATCAAGCCTTACCCAGACACAATGTGTGTTGTGAGCTTTTGCTGAGTGTGTTTCTAGGACACTGGGGAGACCACATCTGGAGATAAGTGGAATTGTAGGCTTATTGATCAGGCTCAGATTATGAAGAAATGTATTATTTGCATTCAAATTTTGGTGGCAGCTAGATCCACGGAAGAGAACTGATGTTGTTTCAGGGGCAGCATATAAACAGAAAGAGCAGCAAAGGATTTGTGTTTCAAGATGTTAATTGCACAGCTAAGTGTCATGTGTCCAAATGGTATCAGAACCAACCATTGCCCATCTCATTGATGATGTGTCTTTGGTCATTTGAACCGTTTCCCATTTGAAAACTCAGACCAGCATTTAAAAATTAATTTTTTTAGGCCAGAGAGATAGATCAACAGGTGCTAGTTGCCAAGTCTGAGGACCTACTTCCATCTAAAGGACCCCTATGGTAAAAGGAGTGGACCAAGTTCCACGTATCCTGTGACCTTCACACATGTGCACTTGTAGGCAGACATTTCTTTTCTGCCCACCAGTTCCCAAATAATCGGAAACTTAATATGAATTATAAATGCTGGGCCGATAGCTCAGGCTTATTACTAACCAGCTCTTACAACTTAAATTAACCCATTTCTATTAATCTACATTCTGCCACATGGCATTACCTCTCTTTCATGTTGCACCTCTTTTTTTCTTCTCCATGTCATACTGGCAATTTCTCTCACTACACCCTTCTTCCTAGTGTCCTTAGTCTGGTATTCCCACTTAACCTTATCCTGTCCAGCTATTGGCCAGTCAGTTTCTTCATTAAACCAATCACAGTGACATATATCCACACAGTTTAAAGAAATATTCCACATGCAATATGACATGAGCATGCATCCATACACAAACTAAATGAATAACTGTAATCTTTGAAAATTTTTGAAGATGTATTTATTAATTATGTATATAGTGTTTTGGCTGCATGTATGTCTATACACCAGAAGAGGACACCAGATCTCATTATAGGTGGTTGTGAGCCACCATGTTGTTGCTGTGATTTGAACTCAGAACCTCTGAAAGAGCAGCCAGTGCTCTTAACCTCTGAGCCATCTCTCTAGCCCCAATCTTTGAAATCTTAAAAAATAAATGGTGTAATTTTTAAAATCAAAATCTGGGTAATCGCTCAGTTTGGCAATATTCATCCTAAAATGACGTAGAGGATCTCCAAATGTATTGTTTCCTTATAAATGATAAGCACCAGAGTACAGTATAACAGGCATGATTTGCTAAAGATCACAAGACTTCAAATCATTCTTATTGACTGGGCACTCACACGTGATAGGGTGTATGTTGTAGCCACAGGACCACTCTGTGGAGTACAGTCTCTCCTCCCTCCCTTCCCTGAATTCCGGAGATCTAACTCAGGCTCTCCCAGCAAGTGCTGCTACCTACCAAGTCATTTTGATGGCCCTCAAGTCATATCCTATTACGAGAGGAAGAAGAGAAAGAAAGAAAATGACAGAATTTCTTCTTATTGAATGAAATATTCTTGGCTCAAATATCTCCCACTGACAAAACTGCCATTTCAACCTTCACAAAGAATGTTCCTCTCTACCCCACCTCATTCGTGTACTAAATCACTGATATCCGAAAATTTTTCCTTGTACCCTATGCAGCTAACCAGCTGGCCCCTTAAAAAGAGAGGGGCATCCACTTTGACATGGCTAAAAAAATACTCATTGACAAATTGCTTAGCTCATTAAAAAAAAATACAGTGATTACATTTCATATTGTAGCACAGAATGTCTGCCCTCCCCTTTTCTGCCTGCCTAAGCTGATGTGGTGTTCCAAAATTTAACCAAATCCTCCCTGGACCCAGGAGGCCTCCTCTCCCTTCCCCCATTGCCTAACGCCCCTGCCTGCCCCTACTCCGGCCACCAGCACGGTGCCACTGCTGTCACCTTGGAGTCACTTCCTCAGCAAGACCTCAAGCCCTTTAGAGGCAGAAGCCACATGCTCCTCTGCTTTGTTTCCTTTGCCACTCTTAGTTTCTAAGAAAGACCTGATGGACAGTTGTGAACGAGTGACATTGGAAGAGCTCAGTCAAGAACGGCTTGGCGACTCGCCTGTGGTTGGAAAACATGTTCTGAAATTGAAGGTAGCGATGCTCGTGCCGTAGTGGATTGTACTTGCATTTTCTAAAGAAGACCGAAATAACTACACTGACACAATTTAATATCCATTCTCACTGAGTTCATGTTGTCTGCATTGTGTTTTTAGGTTATACTAAATGAAAAGTAATTGGAAAAGAAAGTAATTGGTAGCCAGTTACTGACTTATTTTTCTTTTCTTCCTAAGCCACTTTTCCGGGTATGTGGGAGAGAACAATAACAATAGGAAGTGCTGGCAAGACTTTCAGTGTGACAGGTTGGAAGGTGAGAGAAGGAGGGTACTGCTGGGCTGGGGATGTGGCTCAGGAGTAGAGCCCACGCTTTGCAAGTGAAAGGCCCTGGGTTCAATCCCCATAGAAGTCTGTTATACAGAGAACCCCTGTCTTGGAAATAAAAAATAAATGAGTAAATAAATTAATAATAATAATGAAGCTCATAATTTAATTTTTGTACACTATTTTGCATTTTAAATGCGTGCATAATATATGTGGAGTTTCATACTTAGTGATCTTTTCCATATTTACTGCTGTGGTTGGCTCTCATGTCAAGCTTCATCCTTTTGTTTTTAATTACATGTGTTTATTTGGGGGCTGTATGCTGTGCTGTGTGTGTGTGTGGAGGGCAGAGGGTAGTGTGTAGGAGTCAGTTTTCTTCTTCCAGCATGTGGATCCCAGAGACTGAACTAGGTCCTCGGGCTTAGAAGCAAGCAAGTCCTTACCCTCTGAACCATATCCCTGCCCCATGTTTCATCCTTTTTGAGACCAGGTAATTTCCTTAAAAGAAAGAAAAATCAAGTAATTTTAAATGTTATGAATGATCAACTTATGATACTTTTTTCTTTACAAAAATATTCACATATGAAATGAGAAAGATAACATTGGCTATTCCTCCAGCTTTAACTGTGACCCAAACACTAAGTGTTTTCAGCAATGCTAATTCTTTTCATTCTTAACAGCACAGTATAAAGTGGGCAAGGTTTTCATCCCTGTTTTACAGACTATAAGTCACAGTAATTTTTACTGCCTGCCTCAGATTATACTGCTAATAAAGACAAGCCAGGGCATGTAGCCTGCCTTCAGAGTCCTTACACCAACCACTGTCCTGTTGATCATGACAACGTATTCATCGGGATCTATAATCCTGAGCCACAGGGAGTGGAAGCAAGAAAATCAGGCGCCCAACATTCTCTTTGGCTAACTTGTGAGTTCAAGGCTAGCCTGGGCTACAGGAGATACTGTCTCACGAAGCAACAATGAATAATGTCTCAGTTAGAATTCAGTTCTCTTTCAGCCTTACCGATGTTAAACAGGGAGGGCTAGCAGACCAGAGGAATAGGTGAAAACCAGTGTGCTTTGGTTGTGGAGGAGTCCTTTGAGCTATCGTGCGAAATTACTTGTGCCTGAACTTAGAGCAAGTATAGCTGCTGGCTTTTATTCCTCCTGAGCACCAGAAGTGGCTCATCAGCAGAGGGAAGGGCTCACAGTGATCACAGATTTTCTTACCTTCAGAAGGCAGGGTGAGTGATGCAGAGAGATCTAGGGACTTCATGAAAACAAGCATCCCACTTTCCTCCTGGGGACATTTCTGACCTACCTATGTTTGTCATTTGCACTAACTGCTCTCTTAGATATGATATCTGCTTGTCTCTTTTCCCAGCTTGGCTGGAGCATTGGCCCTCATCACTTGATCAAGCATCTACAGACTGTTCAACAAAACACTTTGTACACTTGTGCAACTCCTTTACAGGTACGTGTTGGCCTTTGTGCACGTGAGAATTAAACAGCTTCCTCATGAACAAGCCCTTCTAACGCAGTTTGGGAATTCGGGGGCAGACAGATCGTCATTGGATAAAGTTCACTGGGTGTGGTGGAGTATGCCTGTCATGTTAGCATGACTGAGGCTCAATCAGGAGAGTCTTGAGTTCAAGGCTGGTCCAGGCAACACAGAGACTTTAAAACACGGCTGGACAGTATAGCAAGACCCCATGGGAGGTGAGGAGCAGGCAGAGAACAAACAGTATAACTGATAAAGGAGGATTTCCAGAACATACTGTGTAGTTAGAGAGAGAGCGCGCCAGATACACGGCAGTGTGTATTTACACAAATTTATAATTTATACTATGTATTGTGTAAGAAAAGGGAGAGATTTTTGTGTTTTCTAAAAAGAGTTCTTATATGATCCATAAGAGACTAGTAAAATGCTCCCTGTGTGAACAGGAGGAGACAACAATACTCTGTAAACAAAGACGGTTCTTTCGTTTTCCAGCCACCCAGACCCAAATAATCATACAAAAACTATATTAATTACACTGTTTAGCCAATTACTCAGGCATATTCCTAGCTAGCTCTTGCATCTTAACCTATTTCTATTATTTTATATTTTATCATGAGGCTCATGGTTTACTACCTCTTGCTTCTTGGGCAGCTACATGGTGTCTGCCTGTCTCTACCTTCTTTCTCCCTGCACTCAGTTAATTTTCCCGCCTACCTATATTCTGCCCTGCCACAGGCCAAAGCAGCTTCTGTATTAACCAATGGTAATAAAACATATTCCTAGCATACAGAGGAGAATCCCATATCAGTATTAACGGCCTAATAGATGGTAGACTCTTTCTCCCAGGTGAGTCTTTTTCTTGAGCACATGCCTTAACCTCCTAAATAGTGGGATTACAGGCAAGTACCACCATTCTTGGCCCTTAATGCATATCTTTGTTAAATGGTTGCTATTTTTATATACATTTCTAGAAACAGATCTATTTATCATCCTCCTCTGAATGCCCCAGATACTGAAACAGTGTTCTAGTTCTAGAAGGCAGTTAAGGCACAAGAGAGTAAAACTACTGACTCCATTGTTCTTGTTTGGTGGTTTCTCATCAAAGTTGTCTACCCAGTAGGAAACAGTCCCATTATTTTCAGTGATTCTCTAAAGTAACCTTATGAAAAAGGCTCGTTCCAAAACTCTGTTTTATTATAAGTTCATTTTTATCACCTCAGAATAAAGCCATTTATTCATTGAAGATTTACTGAAGATTTGAGATTTTACAAACAAAAAACAACTGCACACAAGGAGCTTAACACCCAATAGAGGGACATAAATAACAGAGAAGCTTTTAAAATGTATTATGTCAGGTTTTGATAGATACAAAGAGAAGGTGGGGAAGAAGAAAGATGTAATGATCCAGGTTGGGGAGTATATGATGTCATATTGGGAAAGCCTCTTGAGAAGACAGCATCTGGTTAACCCAGAGAAGAGCCCTGTGGGCCTGAGAGAACAGGAAGGGTGAAGTAGACAGGACAGCTGTCATATCATAAACATAGCTGCTGGGATGAGGTCACCAAGGAGGAAGAGTAAGAGAGCCTCAGATCTGAGCGGTAGCTGGGAGTCACATCAAGTTGGCCCATGTATGTCGCTGTTAGGACTGAGGGACATGGGACACTGTGGCAATTTTGATCATAAGTTATCGAATGGAATCTGGTGCTTCATTGAGGGAGAAGGTAAGAGAAGAGTTCCACGAGAGAAATATTAGTGGATTAAACCAAGATGAGAACGGCAGAAGTGATGAGGAGAGATGGGACTCTGGACATAGCTGGAAGATTAAGTCAGTGGTGTTTGCCACTGGGCGACATATCCAGGCTTGAGAGAAAAAGGAATCCAGATGCACTTAGCACAGCTGTCTGTGTCTCTGTGCTCTGAATCTCCCAAGGAAATGACTTCTATAGTCAATGGACAGATTGCTCAGGAAGGTACAGCTGAGATCCTAGAACGTTTCCTGGGGCATCCTATTCTATATTTCAGGAAAATCTACAGACAGCTGCGTTTGGATGCTGATTTCCTAGTGTTGAGGAGTTGCTGATTCTGTCTTACTGCTAAATTCTCCTGCCACAGATTTCCCTGTGATCTTGCCCCCTTGCCGCCTCATCATGTTCTGTCTTTTGCTACAGTTCTCTCACACAAAACAGATTTTTCCACTGCCCTTTCTACCTCACCTCTCTACCCACCCTTCAATATGCACTAATTGGAGGTTTTATGAAAGCCAGAACCACGCCTATGTTGTGAACTGTTCTGTCCCCAGCTCTTACCGAAATGGCTCACTTTGCCTGCCAACCCTCTAGCCTTCTGCTTGGTAGATCTTTGTGCTGAATTCCTCCTGGGATTGTGACTTGTTTTTATCGTCCTGCCCTGACATGTTTCTCAGGCACCTGCCTAATCCTTACTGGCTTAGTCTGGGAAAGTCATTGTAACAAAATACTAGAGACTTTGTAGCTTATAAAGAAGAGGAATTTGTTTCTCATGGATCTGACAATCACTGCCCGATAAGGACCTACTATCTCATAGGTGTCCCTTTTCCACTGTGTTCTCCCATGATGGAAGTGTTGCTAGCACCATTCCTGGGGCCTCTAGTCCTCTGTCCTGATCACCCCCAAAGGCCATACTTGCTAATGCCCATACCTTGGAGACCAAGAACTCACCATATGGAGTAGGAGGAACACAAACATTAAGTTCTTTGCTCTACAATATTGGTTTTTCTTGGTCCCACTTCTCTGTCTCTTCTTGAGTCACCACCGCTAGAGGAGTTGCCCACACAGTCTAGATACTTGTTTCTAGCCCCCATTTCATTTACACTGCCTTGCTGTGGTCCGAATGATTTTAGCATTTCCTCTGAGGAACAAGGAACTTGTATTGGCTTGTCTACACAGCAGGCCGGCTTTAATTTCCTCCTGTGCTGTCCTAGGTAACGGAAAACACTGACTCCCCTCACTTCTCTGGACATTCCTTAGCCTGAGATTTAACAAACTGGATGACGGCTCACCCCAGTAGAAAATAGTTCATGTCTTTTGTTACCAAGGACACCATATTTATGTGACACCTCTTTTTTGGTTTGTATTTCTATGTCTTCCTTTGTTTGTCATATTAGATTTAAACATTTACATAAAACTTCCTCCATTAACCCACAGAGCTGGATAGTTCAGAGGAATCTGGCTCTAACTTCCTGAGTGACTGACTTCCTTACCACAAATCTTAATTGGATGACCTTTATTTATTCTTCCAGTAAATTGAGCCATAACTGACTTTACCATGCTTCCTTGCCCCCCCTTTTATATTTTAATGTGCAGGCAGCCTTGGCCCAGGCCCTTTGGACTGATATCAAGCGCATGGATGATCCAGAGTGTTACTTTAATTCTCTGCCAAAGGAATTAGAAGTAAAAAGAGATCGGATGGTCCGTTTACTTAACAGCGTTGGCCTGAAACCCATCATCCCTGATGGGGGTTACTTCATCATTGCCGACGTGTCTTCCTTAGGTTTGTGAAGCCTTTGCTATTTCACATCTACAGACATGTATGTTTGAAAGGAAAGCAGAGACATATGAGGGAAAGGTGCCTGAGCCAGAATGCATTTTATCTCTAGAAGGGATGATTTCAACAATTTCAACAACTCACTTTCCCTTCAGAACTTTTACCTGAATTTTCACTCCTGGTAAATTGCTATCAGGTCGGTGTTGTTCTAAAGTGTTCTCTTACAGAACTGTTCTCACTGTGATCCAGGGTGTACCTGGAAATTCTGAGTGTGAAATGGTACACTTGAAATAGTTCAGTTGAACATTTTTCTAACTTTTCTAAATGCTGTGTGGTAGAAGCTGCGAAGAAGCCTCAGGGAATACCTGCTGTTTGCAGAGGTGAATGCTGGGAACAAGGGGAGTGATTGACATCCGTTGAGAGTCTACTATATGCCAGGCTCTCAAATACTGTCTTCTAGAAAGCATTGCTAGTACCACCCTTGCAGGCAGGAAGGGTTACAAAGCCTTAAGTAACTTCCCAGAATCATGCACCTGGAATAGCCACAGTTCTGCTTCCAACACATGGCAATATTGACTCCTTTTACCTGGGGCATGGGCACCAGCCAAGGCTCATGTGTGGAGGGCAGAGGACAGCATTGGAAATCACTTCTCTCCTTCCACCATGTGGGCTCTGCACCTTGACTTCAGGTCACTAGACTTGCCTTCAGCTGACGTTGATGGCATAATCCTGACCTGTCACCCACAAATCTTCAAGCTGGAAGTATAATAATGTTTTACAAGAACCTTGTTGGCCTTGGCGCCAACCTATGCAGATCCGTCTACAAGATCTGGGATTTGAGGACTTTAAAGAATGAATGGGTCAGATTACAGTCAAACACTACAGACAACTTTGCTTCATTTAGTGTACTTTCTTACATAAATGTAACAAAGAAAACCATGATCCAAGGAAGGTTGTTTGGATTCAGAAAAACATGATCAGAAAAATATGTAAACCAACACCGGTAAGCACAAACGAAATAATATTAACATCCTGAATATTAGCATCCTAAATATTAACAGCCCTCTCCCAGAACTATCTCAGGACAGACCAGTCTTAACACAGTTGCCTGATACATGCAATAGACTGTATCTGGGAAAGCAAGAAAGCAAGGCAGAGGACCCTATTCAGATTCAGGACACACGGAGTACGACACTCAGCATATCCTTTCCCCAGATTGGATTCTTTAGCTATGTTCTGTCATCCAACAAGAATAAACATACCTTATAGATTGAATGTAAATGTTTGTCACGGGAGGCATGAAGCCCGCCACATCCAAGAGTAATCCAGGGACAAAATGTGCCTGAGGTAAAAGGCCCTCTGCCTTTTTTCCTGGAGCTACTCTCAGAGTGCCCCAAGGCATCGTTCACCATACGTCTTTCCTTTGGCCATATTCTGACAGTTTTTACAAAAAACATATTTTTTAATATTTAAAAATATTATTAATAATAAATCTTTGATATTCATTATTAATTAATTATGATCACTCTAATATGGTTTTCAATATTTTAGATTGTAATAACATTATATGCCATTGAATTTGAAAAACTGAAGTTTCTCATTTATGCTAAATTTTAGGAACCTAGAGGGAATAAAGGAAAATTCAATTTTATGTGACAAATGAATGATTGTATGTTAGTTTTTTGGGGGTGTGGCAGCATGAACATGGATTCATTAAGAGAAAATGGGGTGCTCCTGAAGTAGGAGGGCTCTCCCTTAGCTCTGTATTCATGAAGGAATCATTTTGCTATACACAAGCATTAGACATTAGCAATTTTTTTTTCATTATAGCAGGTTTCAGAGAACTGAAATGCTAGACTTTCTTGTAGTTAAGGCTCCAAGTCCCTTTCCCCATGAAGTGGTCACAGCACTGGCCCCACCTAGGGCTGCAGGGAAGGCTTTCATGGGTTTTTACGGCATGCCTGTCCCAGAACACACCCTTATCTTGGTGATGAGCCTTCTGTACCTCAAGAAACTTGTTTAGACTGGGGCGCCCTGTGGCTCTCGTCTGACCCACATCCAATTTCTTCTCACCAGCTACTCTTTCGATTTAAAATCTTCAAGGTTTTCTACCCAAGTTCATTTATTGAGAAAATAGGTGGAAGACACCTGGGAAATGACCCTCGAGGTTCTCCACTGGATCCAGCTTTCCCAAGACAATAGACTCTGAGGAAAGGTTTATCTCAGGGTTGCACTAAGCACCCTTTCCACGTTGCCTGAGCTGGTGCATCCTTTGCCCACATCCTGCTCGTGTCTGAGTTTTGGGTATAGTGTGGTTAGGAAGGAGCCAGAGGAATTGGATGGAAAGCCTTTTCTGCTGTTGAACTGAGAGGATATCCAGTCTTTATGACACGCTACCTATGGGGGAAATATTGACGTCTCAACCTCTCCTCACGAACAAACTTTAATTTACTGTGTGTGCATTGTTTCCTGTACCAGAATTTAGTTCTCCCCTTTTTCTAGAGATAAAAATTTTAATTTCATCTAGTGGTAGCATCAGAATAAAAGTAGCCGGGGGGCTTGGAAAGGAGAGATGGCCAGTGGATAAGAGCGCATATTGTTCTTGCAGAAGATCAGAGTTCAATTCCTGACACCCAAGTTAGGCAGCTCACAACAGCCTGTAACCCCAGCTCCAGGGATCACACTCCCTCTTCTGGCCTTCAAGGGTACCACACACACACACACACACAAAACCCATGTACACTCCCATATGCATACTCACAATTAAAATCAAAATAAATAATTTAAAAGGAAAAGAAAGTAGCCAGGCATGGTGGTACACGTCAATAATCCCAGCACTCAAGAAGCTAAGGCAGGACAGTTGTTGTGTGTTCAAGGCCAGCCTGGGATACATAGTCCCATACAGCCTGGACTACCATGGGAGATGTTATCTCAAAAGTTATAAAGAAAAATAATAAAGGCAAAATGTAATTACCATTACACCTTACAACACAGGACAATGGAAGACTAATGGTTATTAAAAACATATGGTATGGCAGGTCTTGTATTCAGAACTCTGTTAATGGCACCTTCTCAAGAGAGCTGTATGACATTGGTGCTGCCACATCCTCTCTGATAGATGACAAAAACTGGCATCACGCCGTCTTCTTTCTGGAGAAGCAGCGCTCTCCATGGCTTCCCATGCCCTTCTCTTCCTGGGCTGGCAGCTACATGGTCCTCTGTGTGTGAGTGCCACCTCAGTATGTCAGTCATTAGCGTGTCGTGCAGACGCCAGCGCGGTGAGCAATGACTTCTCGACAGTTCTGGGTGAAACCTGTGAGAGTCCGGAGAAAATCTGAATTGTGACAGGCTTCAGCGAAGCCCTTGTCGCAGACACAATCCTTCCTCTACTCACCTTTCCCTGTGTTTGCAGGTGCTGACCTCTCTGACATGAAGGGTGATGAGCCTTATGACTACAAGTTTGTGAAGTGGATGACAAAAAACAAGGTAGCATTCACTGGCCCTTGCAGGGCTATGTCGTAGCAAGCTTATCAAGGAGCTTGTGCGTATGCTTTGAGTGACACTTAGTTCTAGCTTTGCTTCTCCCCCTTTCCTTTATTTTAAAATCTTAGTTTAGCTGAGCTTCGTTTTCTTGAGACAGAGTCTCACTATGTAGGCTCAGCATGCCTGGACCTTGCTGTGTACCAGGCTAGCCTTAACTCTGAGAGATCCGCCTGCCTCTGCTTCCCCAGTGACAGGCAAATGTACTGTCCTAATTCCATCTTCCAACAGTCCACTTAGGGCTTTTTGAGGGATTATAAAAATATTTTTCTTTTTAAAAATTATGAGCATCAACAGTGTCTATTTCTGGTGTCTGTGGTCTCTTCAGTGACATTTGGAATGGGTGTAGCTTTTCCATTACATCATCTCCCTCGTTTTCCAGAAACTGTCAGCCATACCTGTTTCAGCCTTCTGTGACTCGCTGTCTAAGCCACAGTTTGAGAAGCTGGTGCGGTTTTGCTTCATTAAAGTAAGTTTCTGTATTCTCACAAAAGTATCTTGCATTCCAACTTATAAAGCACCTTTTTTTCCTGTTTCTAAAAATAATATACAAAATGACGGTTTTTTCAATTTGACTTGGTGCCATGAAGTTAACTGTAAGTCAGCATTCAGCCTCTGTTTGCTGTTACTGTTGTTTTCGGTTTTACTTATTCATTTGTAGTTTCTTGAGACAGGGTCTCACTCTGTGGCCCAGGCTGCCCTCAGACTCGTGACAATCCTCTGGTCTCAGCCCTACAAGTGTTAGGAGCCACCATCTTGAGTCATAGTATTTTTAGGGGAATGAATATAATCCTACACCCTCTTCTAGCCTATGTAGATGGATATCGACGTAATGATATCCTTACATGTGCAGCATGTGCTCACACAGACACATTCACATACACATGGCTTTTTTAAAGAAAAAGAAAAGAAAAATGAATTCTTAAAAATGAAAACGAAAGATGTCTCTATGGCTAACTAAGAGCATTCATCACCGTTAGACCACTCTAGAAGATCTGCTATTCTTAAGATGTTATTGCTGGGCTATAGAGTAAGTAGCTCAGTAGAGAAAGCACTTGCTGAATAAACATGAGGACCAGTAAGCAAGATAAACAAGGCAGTGGCCTGTAATCCCAGCATTCTAAGGTGGAGGCTGTGTCCCCAGGCCAAGTTGACAGCTACGCTAGTCCATAGTTGGTGAGCTGTGGATTCAAGGAGAGACCCCGCTTCAATATATAAACATTAAGAGTAATAAGGAAATTATCAATGCCAGTTTCAGGCCTTCGTAGGTTTGTACACACACACACACACATACACATACATGCAAAACAAGCACATATCATACATACATACATACATACTACATGCATGTTATGGCTACTCAAAACACTGTGACTAAGACCGAGGCAATCTCCATATTAACTCCATTCATCCAAAGTCTACCTAACCTCACATAAATACTTCGTTTTGTTTGGTTTTTATGCTTGTTATTTGAGTCAGAGTTTCTCTGTATAGCCTTGGCTATCCTGGAACTCACTGTGTAGACCAGACTGGACTTAAATGCACAGAGATCCACCTCCCTCTGTCTCCTGAGTGCTGGGATTAAAGGCTTGTGCTGCCACCACCCAGTAGTAAATACTATTTTTTACAACAGAATAATGTGAATATTCGATTGACTAAAATATAAAAGAAAAAGAAAATAAAGCATACCATCATAATGGCTAGCCTAAAAAAAAAAAACTAAGCCCTAGTGTCCACTTACAATGGAGACATATCTATGTAAGTCTTGTTTAAAATACTGTATGTTGAAAATACGTTTACCGCAACCACACCATTGAACAGCGTATCTTAGCAATGCAGGCAGCTGGGGTAGCAGTCATTTACCTTTCGGATCATGAGGCTCCTTGCTACATATAGCCCAGCATTAGTAGAGAGTATGAAAATATCCTACCATATATCATCAGCCGCCCCCACCAAAATATGAGAATTCAAATCATGGTTGCTACTGAATATCTGTCATCATAAAATCAAAGCATAGCCAACAAGCCACCACAAGCCAGAGGCCATCTTTATAAACACAATGTTTGAAAATACAAACATAATCGCCTGAAGGAAAAAGTCACCTTAAGGCTTCAATTTTATGTGGGAGTGGTAGCCTACCACCTTTAATCTCAGAATTCAGTTGGGGGACACAGAAGCAGACAAATCTCTGAGTTCAAGGCTAGCCTGATCTACATAGTGAGTTCCAGGACAGCCAGGGCTAAACAGAGATGATCTGTCTTGAAAAACAAAACAAAACATCAGCTTTAATCCAGTAAACACAGCCCTACCCCTTTTCTCTTCTAGGAAATAACTCAGGAGAGTTGTAAAATGATTTCACAAATTACCCAGCATACAGGGAATGGTTGCCAAGAAGGAAAGGAGGCCTAGAAAGGATCTGTGTCTCAAATAATAGGTGAAGCCAATGGACCAAGAACAATGGACTAAGAACAGTAGGGATTGCAGATGTTCTGATGGTGGAAGAAACAGGGCACAAGTCTGCAGTCATGTTATGTAAACACTGTGAGTCTGGGTGGAAAGGAAAGTCTAGTTGGGCTTTGATTTCCTCATTCATCTGTCAGTGTCGCCAAAAGTTGCGTTGAGGCAATATGGAGGAAAGGTCTTCAGTTAGGACATGGAATTAATTCCCAGTTGGCTGACCTCGCCAGCTCTACATGAGTTGTATTAAACTTGTTGATGAAGAAGAGAGAATTCTGTTGTCTTCTAGCACTGCCCAGTTCCTCCTTGCTGAACATCTGCAAATCCCTGGGGCTGGAGAGGAGTCTCAGCCCTTAAGAGCACTGGCTGCTCTTCTAGAGGACCCGGGTTCAATTCCTAGAACCCTTATGGCAGCTCACAACTGTCCAGTTCAAGAGGATCCAATACACTCATACAGACACGCATGTAGGCAAAACGCCAATGCCCATGAAATAAAAATTTTAAAAAACATTTTAAAAATCCACAAACCCATCTTCAAACCACACGGTGGCATATTCACTCTTCAGATGAATAGGAGCAGTGTGTGCACTGGCAGGGAGAGCTCACAGTGGGCATCCAGTCGGAAATCGTTCATAATCACAAAGGAATGAGATCCACATCTTCCAAGGACATCGTAAGGGAAAGGAAAGAAACCTTTAGAGTATTCACTGGGAAAATGAACGGTGCCAGAGAACAGTTAAAAGTTGTAACATTTGGAGTTCTAAACTCTTAAGACAGTAGTCTGAGGGGGAGATTTGAGAGTGGGGAAAACTGGTGGGTTTTGGAAGGAAGATGGAGTGGGATCTATTGGAGAGCAGGTAAGAAACTCAGGGGAACATAAAGGTATTGGAAACTCCTAGCACTTCAGGGTTGAGGGAAGTAAAAGAATGTGGAAAAGAACATAGAATTGAAAAATAACAGGGTGAGGCTGGAGAGATGGCTCAGAGGTTAAGAGCACTGGTTGCTCTTCCAGAAATCCTGAGTTCAATTCCCAGCAACCACATGATGGCTCACAACCATCTGTAATGAGATCTGGAGCCTTCTTCTAGCATGCAGGTATACATGCAGGTAGAATACTGTATGCATAATAAATAAATAAGTTCTTTTTAAAGAAACAGACAAAGAACCTGGAATTTTACAATATTAGAGAAAATTATGGAAGTAGAAGAAAAATGAAGTATGTAGTCTCTGAAAAAGTAAATAAAAGTCGAACAAACAACTTCAAATAACTGTACAGTTTTGGTTTTCTTTGTCAGAAATGCTTCCATTAGCTAAATGTTTGAAATGTCTCTTGAAGGATCTAGAATACAATCCCAGGGCTGCCTCTGGGGAAGAAAATAGAGTGGCTGAGGAAGCGTGAGGGAAGATAGCTGACCTAAAGACCAACTTTGAAGGGCTAGGGAGATGGCTCAGTGCTAAAAGCACCTGGAGAGAAGTGTAAGGACCGAGTTGGTATCCCAAGAATCATGAAATAAAAATAAAAACCCCTAAAGCTGGTAGAGTCCCGTATGCCTATAATCCTGTAGCATGATGGGAGGTGAAGGTGGCAACCATGGCAGTCCTGGCACAACCATGAGACCTCATCTCAAAGTGGGAGGTGAAAGCCAATACCCGAGATTGTCTTCTCCCACACATGCCTCACACAGATTCACACACAGACATGCACACATGTGTACACACCAAAGATGATGTATTTGAAGTGTAACCAGCGTGATTTTATAGTTTCTAAACGACCATCTCAGAGTAAAATATCTACTAAACTGCTAATGATAATCCATCATCCCCAAATATTTCATCGTGTGTTTCCCACCAAGGACATTCTTCAAACCCACAACACACCACCCTCAGCACCGTGAAGGTAACATTGACGAATCGTCGTTCATCCTACCCCTCAGCTCCTAGCCAAGTCTCACCGACTGTCTCATAAAGTCCTTAGAACAAGCAAGCAGAGGCACATGGGCATTTAGTTGTCATATTGGATGGGTCTTCACATTTGACCTTCACTGCCTTGACACTGGAAAACTCACCAGCCGATTACCTTAAGGAAAACCACTCCATTTTGACCTGATGGTCCACCGCGGTTCAGCTCAGATTGTTCAACTTGGTAGGAAAGCACAAAAGTGATGTTGATGCATGACTGTGGTTTGCCGGCTACTGTTGATTTTGGTATTAACAACTGATTAAGATGGACTCATTTCCAGTAAAGTTAGAGTTTTCTGTAAAAATATTAACTATTTTGAAGAAATTGCTTTGAAATCACAGTAATGGTCCATTTCTCACTAAGTAACTTAATCATTTTACTTATTCATTGGTGGCAGTAAAAACTCATAGATTTCTGTCTCATTTGTTGAGTTATAATGTATAATCGCACCTATTCTATATTTAAATTTCTACAGAATAATGCCACTATGGGCCGCTTTGAACTGACTTCTGTTTATTTTGCTGTGTTACCATCATCACGTTGGGTCATTCTCTGAACTTTCTACACCTGGATTGGTTTATCATTATCTAATCTGGAAACAGCCATTTCCAATAAGTCTGGTTCTTTTTAGAGTAAGGCATTATGTGTGTGTGTTGGGGGGTGATGTTTTGGGGTTTAGGGGTTTTGTTTGTTTGCTGTGTGTGTGTGTGTGTGTGTGTGTGTATTGGTATTTTGCCTGCATTGTATGTCTGTGTATCGCACGTGTGCCTGGTGTTCACAGAGGCCAGAGGAGGAAGTCAGATCCCTTGGAAGGGGTACTACAAATGGCTATGAGTCACCATGTAGCTTCTGGGAACCCAACCCAGATCCTTACTGAGAGCAACAAGTGCTCTTAGTTACTGGGCTGGCTCTCCAGCCCTAGAGCACGAGTTTTTCCTTTAAATCAAGGTCTAGATACTCAGGGTGTTCGGTGCTGTTGTGTGTTGCTGTTCGTAGACCCTCCCAGCAGGCAGAGGTAGAGAATATATAAATACATTTGTACTCGTGCACATTTACATATGTCTGCCATCATCTGTAACAAAAAGTGATGAGCTGCATACTCCCACAAATCTCTGTTCACCAAACTCAAGTGACAGATATAAATGGCACACTATCTGTCTATAACGTACGCACATCCTTCTGTATACTTTACATCATCTCCAGGTTATTTATAAAGTAACATCCAAAGAGATGTGATAGCATATTGTTTGTGAATCATAACAAGAAGAAGAAATGTGTTCCTGTTCAGTGCAGATGTAATTTCTTCTCTCACATACTTTCAGTCATCAGATGAGAAGCAGAACGTTTGGTAGACAGGACTGATTGCATATATACTTACATCTCTATTTATTTGTGTCCAAATTTATTGAAAACTATCATAGGGTTAATTGATTTTTTTTCCATTTCTGTTTGTAGCTCCCTTCTTCAAAAGTGAAACCTGGTTCACATTATTTAATTACTTGATACCTCTGAATGTGATTGATCTCTGGCCAGTCGCACATGCACACACACAGACAGACAGACAGACACACACACACACACACACACACACACACA
>LOEQ01010756.1:0-24225 GCA_001685075.1 Bramus lutescens | reverse complement strand
GACTGAGAGAATTCTGGGAAGAGGAAGGCAGAGAGCCAGTCACCAGCCAGAAGCTCACCTGCCAGAAGCAGAGGAAGCAAGGTGAGAATGCCTTACTGAGAAAAGATACCAAGCCACATGGCTAACCATAGATAAGAATTATGGATTGATTTAAGTTGTAAGATGCAGTTAGTAATAAACCTCAACAATAGACAAAACAGTTTATAATTAATATAAGCCTCTGTGTTTTTATTTGGTACTGAATGGCTGTAGGACTGGGTGGGACAGAAACTTCTGTCTACAGATAACACCTGGGCAAACAATATTCTAAATAACATATTTGAGAAGAAAGGCTGAGAGGTAGGTATTTTTGGAACAAGGGACATCTCTGGGGACTGGAAAAGTCACATGCAGGCCTAGCACATGCCTAAGAAGTCTAATTCAGAAACCTCTGACCAGTTTCTAGGCTCTGTGAAAGCAGACAGTTTTAAAACACATTGACCTGTTTCTGGTTTTGGCAGTGTTCTGTGGCAGTAAATAGTGTAGGTAAATTCCTAAGACTGGCTATTGCACAGGTCTTCCAGACATCCTCAGTCACGCAGTTCCTGACCAATTTGCTCCTCCCAGCTCCATCCAGGGTCACCTTCTATAATGTAGCCTGTTGTCATTTACAAGACTACTGTCTAGTTGTCTAGCAGGGGATAACATGAGGACAAACATATAAATTTGCACTTCCTGGTCAGTTTTAAAAATCTTTTCTTTTTTCTTTTTCTTTTCTTTTCTTTTTTTTTTCAAGAAAGGATTTCTCTGTGTAGCTTTGGAGCCTGTCCTGCAACTCACTCTGTAGATCAGGCTGGCATCAAACTCACAGAGATCCACTTGCGTCTGCCTCCTGAATGCTAGGATAAAAGGTGTGTGCCACCACCACCACCACCTGGCTTAAAAAATACCTTCTAAAATACTGTAACTTCTTGGTTATTTCCAGAATTCTGAAATTGTAGTAGATTCTCATAGCGCTCAATAGATTTTTTTTAAATTACTTTGATGGAGGGGTATGTTTGGGTTTTCTTATTCTGCCACTTGTACATCTAAAACTCATAGTTGGAGTAGGAGATTAGACATCAGCCTCTTTCTGCGTGGCTGGAGAAATGTGTCACACCTACTGGCATCTACAGTGTGACCACAGAGGAGGTCACATGGAGTTCTTAGTTCTGTGTCTCCATGCTTTTCTAATGTTAAACAGTGTCTTTCCAATAGAACACAGTGGAATTATAAGTATTTGATGTCATGATCCAGCATGCTATATATCATAGAGGTCTCCACAATCGCAAGATGGTTAATAACAAAATCACAGCTCTATAGGACCCTTTTAAATGTAACTTTTCCATTATATTTGCTAGATTTATTTTTCTACTGTGTAAAGAAGTTTTAAAACTTTTAACATACAGGGAAAAAAATAAGAAGATAACTCTAGCAACTTTCAGTTAAAACCTTCTACTGCTGAAGGTTGTTGGGAGGAACAGTTGCTCAACTACATTTTAGCATGTGTTTGTGTGTGTGGGGGGGGTTGGCTGCATGCATGTCTGTGCATCATGCGGGTGCAGTTGATGGACAGATGAGGGTATTCTATTCCCTCAAGTGGTAGTGGGTGCTGAGGACCTCTACAAAATCTAGTGTGTTTAACTGCTGAGACATCTCTCCAGCCCCTCAAATACATTCTGTGTGAAAAGATCATGCTGTATATGTGGCAGTCCAAAGCCAGTTCCTCTATGAAAGAGAGTAAGAACTTCTGAAAGAATATCTATTTTGAATATTAGAAAAACCCCCTCTAAGAGGAAGAAGAATATAGCTTTTGGAGTAACCTGGATACAGAGTACAGTACGAGAGGCAAGATTTTACACTGCTCATGACTGTACCCGAATCACAAGATAGAATCTGATGCTCTCTCAAGCTGAGTTTATGGTACAGCTGCTGAAGGGATTTATTCACAAGCCAGAGACAATGGGACTGGGTGTCATCACTGCTGGAGAATACATTAGACATGCCCACTGACATGTTCCGACTTAGCACAGAAGAGAGTTACAGGGGACGTCTAGCTGGATATTACTGTTCTTTTATTAAACTACATATACAGCACAATACATACAACTATTATAATGCTTTCTGTCTTTGACAAAAAGTTTGCCTGGGACTCAGAGGCACTGCCTTGAATTCAGGACCTATCTAAGGGATAAAGTAAAGCACAGGAAATTGACAGATTTGCTTTCTGGAACCTTGGTCAAGCTTTGGGTATGGTCAGACTCACTTTTCTCTGCCAGAGTTCAAGGAATTTCACATGCAAGGTTTCCTATGCCCTATTCCCATGTCTATAAACACAAAGCAGACACTGTAATCCTGTGCACTCTCTGTCATCTATCCTATTGCAAGTCTTCTGACTGCTTATCACAGTGTGGCTCCAGGAACACACAATCATCCTCAGAGGTTAGTTACCAGAGCTGGAGAACAAGCTGTCTGAATAAACATTTGTTTCACTTAACCCCTAAACAGTGCTCTGTAGGGAGGCAGAAGCAGTTTATAAAGGTCACTAGATGAGGATTGAGGGGTGGAGATGTTACTCCCAACTCTGCCTCTGGTTCTCTGGCCTCTGCTGCCTTAATAGGCTTGGTATTCTGGGCCTTCCTCTGCAAGCAGGATCAGGGACTTTGCAAGTGTGCTGTTCAAACTCAAAGTCTTCTTACAGTTGCTTCGGGCTGTGCTGGGATGTGAGACAAGGGCTGGGTTGAGGGGCTACATCTATTCCTTTCAATCAAAACTGCTTCAATTCTCTTTGTCTTATATGAGATTCTTGCACAAAGCATTCAGAGGAAAAATTCTGAGGCCCTGAGAATCTGTTTCTGAAAGGCTGCTCTTGTATATCTCCTTGTGCCAATGCTGTGTACACCAAGTCTGCACAATTCCAAAATTAACATGAATCCATGAGTAGCGACCAAAGAATCGCTCACACCTTTTCAGAAAAATCACTGGTAAGAAAGGATTCTGGGGCCAAGTAGTGCATGCCGCATGCTCGTCAAGTGTGTGTTTATTGATAATGATGATGACACAAGCTAGATATTTTTGGTGTATTCTTGTTCTTTTTTGCTGTAGTGCATTTTTATTTTTGTCATATTTTTCCAAACAATAAATAAAGAAGGTATTAATATTCATAAGATGTTGCCGGAAGAAATTGTTGAGTTTATTTTGCTCTCAGGGACACAGCCCACTGAAGAGAAGATGCTGTGAGCTTGTATTTAGAGAAGGAAATAGAAAATTGTAACGATGATAACGATGATCTGCCTGGCTCTCCAGGGCACATGAGAAGTGTGCAGAGTTGCCCGGACTCATTTATGGTGGTTAAGCATATTGCAAATCTCCGTAGCTCACCTTTATGAGCCTTGATTGGAGCCCCAGAGTGTACCTGAACCGGTTCTAACTTTCTCACACAGCAGAAACTTGGACTTGGGTGAAGAGCCAAAAGTACTCTTTGTCTCTCCAATATGAATTGCATCTAGCTGCCAGTATCTCAGTGTTTATCAGTAGATTTTGCTTCCCTCAAGGAAAAGGAACTTGTGTTCCCAAAGTGCTCATCAGGGTATTTCCCCATGCTTGAAGTTCAGTGTGTTTGTCAAGGTGAAAAATAAAGGAAAACGCAGGCAACAGCTCCATCTCAAAGTCAGTTAGTGTGCATTCGTGCAGAGGCCACATAGGTCTCCCAGCCTTGGTGTGCTGATGTCTTTGCTTACTCAGGGTCATTGATGATGGGCCCAGACCTTGCCTTGGAGCCTACCCAAAGTCTGATGGGAAAAGAGAAGAATTATCACTTTTAGCAACAGTGAAAGTACTCGGTATATTCTTTAGGATTCCTTGATATTTAGAAAAATGGTGAGAAGAAATTCAGCTGAGAACTTCAGATTCTTAAACTTGGTAAAATGATCATATCCTTCAACAGAATTCATATCCCAAATAATCCCTGCTTGACTCTTAAGAGCAGCTAATGTTAGACATGAAGAGCATACTGTCTACAGAATTCAGGTCTAACCCTCAGATCTCTCTTTGTCCACTCACTCTATATAATGCAGAGTAGCAAGCCGTGTTTATGAGCCCCCCCCACCTTGTTAGAGCCAAATTCCCTGGATTTGAAACCCAATGTTATTATCTGGGAGTCATGTGACCTTGTTCTTCCTTAATAGCTCATACATCAGCTTCCCATATGGTAAATGTATGTGACACTAATATCCACCCCATAAAGATATTTTAAGGACTTTGTAAGTGATATATATAATATGTAAGTAATATGTAGGCAAGGACTTAATACCTGGCCCATTAAATCCTGCACTGGGTCTTCTATGACCATTATTTGCTCATCTAAGTTTCAGCCACTGCACCTCTAACATGGATTTGTAACAAGAAACTTTGCAGGTCACATGAGGCTTTGAGATGACTCTTTTGAAGTCCTTCCCACATCACAAATACTCAGAAACTCCGAACTTTTTTTTATGTGCAGGTTATTCTAAATCTTGACCTCAGTTAAATGTTGTGTGTCTTTCTCATACAGTGTTTTGTTTTCCCAAAGGAGGGAACACACATAGTCCTCTCATTTCCTAACGGCTCCAGTTCAGGATTTCTACTGGGAACTGTTTCTCCCACAAAGGAACACATACTAGTCAGCTCATTGGTTGGTATTCATGACTGAAGAAGACTTGAAGATTTTTAACTCAACATCTGAATGAGGACTCTAATATAGTAGCTAGGGTTTGGTTATGGCCAATCTCTTGAGTATACACATTTTGCCTCCTCCCTGGCTTTCATATTTGTCTTTGGGAGCACATGGAGCAGCGGCAGAGCTGAAGGTTGAATACTAAGATGCAATAGGGCACTGTGCACAGAACTGCTAGTTGTATTCCCCTCCCACTTCACCTGTTAAGTCAGCCCACCCCCACTAGATTCCCTTTTAGAAATTTCCAACCTTGACCTTGTCACGATCTGACATCGGAGACTCTAGATGACTTCCTGCTTTGGCATCCATGTGGCTGTTTTTTCATCTTGATTCCTCAGACCATCAGCGAACGTAGTCCAATGAAGCCATATTCTAATACTGCTGCATATTAACATTTATAGTCTCGAAATTAGCTAAAGCAGATTGTTTTATTTAGAAAATGGCAGATACTTGAAATGTGCACATGATTACTGCTTGCCAAAAATCCAAATTCATTGATTAGTCAAGGCCAAACATTTTGAGTTCATCCAAAGATTTATAGAAATTAATCCAATTATATGACTATATTTCCTTTGTGAGCCCTATTGATGACTGTTTGGGGAAAATAGAATATTGAAAGCATCAATATGGTTCAGAGAGAAATCTTTTAAGCCAATGCATTATGAAAGGTTTCGCTATAATCCATTCAGGAGTTCTGAAAGGTAGATTGGATATGTGCTTTCGGGTTTAGCCACTGAGGAAATTAAAACACCCAAAGAATGAGAGGTTCATCTATCTCGCAACAAGACAGGGACACAGCCTGGATTGGAATGCAAATGGCAATGTTCTGTAGACTCGGAGAGAATGGTGTGCCAGCCAGAATGTGTGCGTTTAGAAAACATTGCTAGAGTTAAATGGTCTACTGGAGCGGATTAGTTTTGTTATTATTCAGTATCCCATTTCTATCTAATTCTGGTAGGTGCTGTGAGGACTGCAGACCATCAGGAATAAAAAGGACCTTGGCAACCAGAGGCCATCACAAGACATCAACAAAGGCAATAGCTGGAAACAAAGGAGGGAAAGGCATAGTGTCCACCTGGAGGTATGTGTGGCCACCATTGCCATGAGGCTATGTGCAGGCCATCACTATTTACATACTTACAAGATTAAAATTAACACACTGTGAATTCATGTTTGTTTGTTTGTCTTAATTATTGAAACTTGTTTTGTCCTCTTGCAACCGGAGTAGAATGTGTCTGTTTCTCTCTCCCACCCACTTTACCCCCTTCTCTCTCTATCCTAGCTGCTTTTTATGTATTTTGCTTCCAAATACATTCTAAAGCAATTGACAGGAAATACTGCATGTATATTCAATGGAGCTTGATTTGAGTTATATAACCATCAAATTGTCAGGAGGGGGGGTGGGAATTGGAAAAGGAAGGAGAGGGTGAGGTAAGGATTGAGAGAAAGAAGAGGAGAGAATAAGACAGGAGAGGAAGAGGATGAAGAGGAGAAAGAAAAAAGAAAATCTTGGGGAAAACAAGAGTTATAAAAAATAAGCATTATTTTTTAAACATTATTAAAAATAACCAAACACCGCGCCCAGGCACATGTTTCTCTGCCTCCAGAGGACATTCTCAGTGTGCTTGGTCACACACTTTCTCATTACAGTCCTCATCCTGAGCAATTTACATTAATGGATATAGTACAAATTGTTCAGAAAATTTTGTGATACATTATTGTTCCCTTTTTGTGTTCCAGACTCTGGTCCTTTGAATTCCTAGAGGGTTAGGCTATCCATATTGACCAAAATATTCCCACCCCCCAAAAGTAGCTGGTATCTAAAGTTAAGTTTCTAGGTGTATAAATTCCAGTTGTGCTGTTTGCTTCTCATATGGATTCGGGCAGATCGCTGACCACACTTACATCTTTACACTGTCAAAACCCAGTTCTTTCTTTGTAGTCTTGTCATGACAAAACTAGTCTCTACTGAAGCACGAAGGGAGGTAGCAGGAGAAGATTAAGTGCCTAGTGCTACAAGGAATTATTACTGGTGGTCCTATTTTTAAAGAATCCAGACTTGACTCACTTGAGGTGCCAGTCCACTATAACTTAGTTGGCCATGATTGCTTTTTCCAGGGTTGTGAACAGCTCCCAAACCCTCAAAGCTGAGCTGTTCAAGCAGAATTCTCTTCCCAGTTGTGCCTTTGTATTTTGCATAATGCCATAGACCAGGGTGAGGCTCAATCAAGTAAGGCGTCAGGCTAATGACTTGTGTTTGGCGTGCAAGGAAGAAGGAGCCATAGGATATATGCATATGTATGCAGACTTTGGGGATTCAGATTTCAAGTTTTGTTAAATATGCAAAAAATAACAGAAATTGAGTTAAATTACAATCTAATGACTAATGTCTGATCTATATAGGACATGTAAACACCCCAAATTAGCATTGTGTCCATAAAATGTATAGTGAACTTAGGTTGGTTTGGATAGTCATTTAGGAATGAAAATTTCAGATTTACTTCAGGTGAAGCAGAGACACAATCATACTGGTTAATGCTCCCACCCCATGTCTGTTGTCTCTGTCACTTGGTCTCTTTATGTTTTCATCCAATGTTGCTTAATCATCTCTCTTCTGAAACTTCAGGCCAGTGTCCATATTAGCTTCTATATTCATTGCTAGTTGCGACTCCAAGTACGTGAGCCTAATAGCCCAACTCTAAAGATCCTATCAATCATTTCGTCATCTGCGACATCATCAGAATCTGCTGTGGGGTAAATTGGTTTTTAACTATCCAGAATGTTCACATGGTATGCCAAGAATTACAGCAGACTGGGGATCAAGCAGTGAAGGATGGAGCATTGGTACTTATTCTCAGCTGATTACAAAGACACGGACCTTTTATACTTCATAAGTGCATAACATGATAGGATTAGCATGGGAAGCAAATGGTTCCAAGTTATGGCATTGTTCTGAAAAAATGTCAAGCATCCTGGAAACGATAAGTCACTGCTGTGCTATTGTGGACTTAAAATAACCGTGAGCCTAAAAAATATTCTATTAAGCAAAAAACAGGTGTCAAAACATCAGCCCCATGAAAATCAGATCTATTTTTTTCTTATTTAGTCCTAACTGAAAAAGAAGCTGAATTTCTCATGGACTCTTGGCACCTGAAAAGAAAAGAGGTAAAACTTGTGAAATAAAAACAGAACTAGTGTCCAACAAAATGGCATATCCTATTGTCAAGCAATGGGTGAGAGAAATGCTTCCAAGGAAAATGAATGCTCCCAAATAATCAAAGACAGAAGCTTTCAGTTTAGGGGACTCAGAGGCTAAGGTTGTTTCCTGTTGTGTGTATATANTATCGTCCAATTTAAACCCAAGTGCCTAGAAGGCACCAGTGTTTAAATGGGCTGGAACAGTGAACGCTTATAATGACAACATTAATCACAGGAGGTCAAGTTATGTTTGCTGTGATTTGCTCAAGACAATGGAGATGTGTATAACGTACTGTAGGCTGATACTCATTCAGAATGATTAAAACATTAATGACAACAAGGGATTGGAGGAAATGGTGAGGAAACTCAGCTCTCAGATGCTTGATGCTTTTCTCATTGTTCCATTGGTGTATGATGTGGAATGCCAGATTTAACAGTCATCTGCCTCACTGCTTGAGATGTTTGTATTTAGAGTTAAGTGTGACATCACCATGGCTGCCAATTCTGCAATTCCCTATCGTCTTAAATGGGAATCCTGGATACCCTTACCTTTAAAACCTTGAACTCTCCATCACATGACCAAGGTTTGTCACATGACTATTTAGCAAAAATCACTGAATCCTGAAACTTGAGCCTGAAGCAGACTAGCTTTGTTCTAAGGCCTCGCAGTTGACATGCCTCATGAGCCTTCACCTGCATGGCCTATGCCTCACTTGTCTGCTGATTAAATATTCATGAGTGTCCACTCTCTGTGAGGATCTGTGTTACTCACCGGGGATATAAAAATGAATGGTAGGATTGAATCAAAAGAAAAACATGGTTTTATTTTTCTGTAAGTTCATCATAAAATGTTTCCTTAACCTTTGTCCCTTAACAAGTATGAGGGAGGCATAGCCATCCTAGGGTCTAGAGAAGATATCAGAGATCTGTGTTTTTAGAAAATACAGGTTCAGAAAGATGCTTGGCTAGGCTACAGGCTAGAACCTGAGAAGTAGGTGGAATCTGTGTCCCAAAGGACCACGTGTAGTAGGAGGCCACTTGTTTGTTCCTGGCTGCTCAGTCCCAAAATAAGCACACAGAATCTGTATTAATTAAATCTCTGCTTGGCCCATTAGCTCTAGCTTCTTATTGGCTAACTCTTACATTTTAATTTNAATTAAATCTCTGCTTGGCCCATTAGCTCTAGCTTCTTATTGGCTAACTCTTACATTTTAATTTAACACATTTCTATTAATCTGTGTATCGCCATGAGGATGTGGCTTACCAGGTAAAGTCCCAGAGTCTGTCTCCTGTGGGGCTACATGGCTTCTCCTGACTCCACCTTCTTTCTCCCAGCATTCAGTATAGTTTTCCCTGCCTCATTTTACTATGCCCTATGAAAAGGCCAAGGCAGTTTCTTTATTCATTAACCAATAAAAGCAACACATATACAGAAGGACCTCCCACCCCAGCCATGGAGGATATGTGGGAAGAGATTGCATTGAAGATCTGCAAAGCTTGAGGAATGTGGTTTTTGGATGTCTGTGTCCAGAAGTTAGGGGAAAAGAGGTGCTATAAGTAGGAAGATCCTTACTAGCCTCTTGTAGGAACACCTAAATTTCATTAGTAAAAAAATCTCAGTAACCAACTCATAGGAACAAAAGTGCAGGCTATCCCCAAACATCCTGGGACTGTGAAGCAATACAGGAACAAGGCAAGAGGGGAAGACTCTAAGAGAGGATTTAGACAGAATTTAATTTTCCTCTAAAGCATAAGGTCATAGCTCATGCTCCTGGGTTGTAAAACATGGCCATATCCACTAGTGAGGCCTAGTCTATGAGGACTTTGCAGTATAGACCATAAGTCCTATAAAAACTGAGCATGCAGATTGTAAATGACAGGTACTCCAGTATTTACGGTACCCCAGCAAGGAAGAGATTGCCGCAGGAACATACAAGATTACATACACATTAATGGATATGTGTATGCCAAATGAGGAAGGGAAGAGACAGACTGAAGGTAGCATGGAATGCCCAATGCTCCAAAATAATTATAACCCAATTTTTTGAAAGTATAAATCCAGAAAGAAAATACTTTCAATACATCTGTAGAAGGATGGCTTCCCTTATGTGTATTTTTTTAAAAACTTTGTTTGCGTACTGGAAGTTGTTTAGAATGAGTGGCAGTTCCTTTAAATAGCATTTGTCATGAGCCCTCTGTTTGACAGAATGGTACCTTCAAGCAGTGAGAAGAATAAACAGATCCCACTCTGTCCAGAAGGTTTTTGCCAAATAAAGTGGGCTAAGCTTCCCCAGGACCACTGTTTATGGCTCTCTTTTGTCATTTGCCCAGTGCACTCTTGACAACATTGTGGGAACGCCAGTATAAGTAGGTACCATGATTTTGCCTTTACTATCTTCCATAACAAATAGATGAAAAGATTTCACGGGGAGATTTCTGTCTGTGGCTCTCTAGCTGGGAAGGTACGATGTCAGTGATGAAGGCACCTGTTCCACATTTACCCGATGTTTTCTACCTGGAAGCATCGGATCAGAACTACCTGAAATCTCTTTCACAAGCACCCTCACGGGTAGCAGATATAAAGGGATGTCTCAGAAGGTGCCAGTAACATCCATTACAAGCAAACTTGCAATTAAAACCAGCCAGAGGCCCTTTCTTTATTACAAGCAGGGTTCAGTTAGTTCAGGGCTAGGGGTCCAGATTCCAGCAACATTCCGGAGGTACAGGAACTCTTTCCGTCCTTTGTGAGGAAGACTCGTTTTCTGAAGATCTGTAGCCCTGTACATTCTCCCTCCGCTTCTTATTTTAGATCATCATATGTGTTATCTACTCTCCATTCTTAGTGCCCACAAACCTTAAAGAGGACTGGGATCCTAGTCTCCAATCTGTGGTCGTTCAGATTCTCTCAACATACCAGGCTGCTCCTTTAATGATGCCCGACCATTTTCCTTTCCTCCCTCAACTGTGTCTAAGGGACTCAAGGTTCACTAGATCTGGATTAGTAGAGTGGAAGCCTTGCTTTTTGTCACGTTTCATTTTCTTTTTAAATTGTTAACCATGGTCTTTTAAATAATATCTCAGAAAAATTTTAGCAATACAAATCGATAGAAAAATAACAATTGTTCACAGTCTGCCTGAAAATCAATGAATTTCTTTCCTGTTTCTGTTATAGCTACTAAAAGTATATAATCAAATCTTAGGTTGGGTTCAAATTCACATTTCCTGGGGACTGTGGTGAACATCTCTGTATCTTTATTAATCATCTGTATGTCATTTTTAATAAAGCATGTCTTTGTGTATTTTGATCATTTACTAATTATGTTTTCCAATGTTTTGCTATTGGGTTTAGAATTTCTTTGTATATTTATATATTAGAATTCTTCTCTAAATGCAACTAAGAAAAGAATTTGAATAAAAAAAGGAAATAAAAAGGAATGGACATGACTCCTCCTAGCTATGGTGAAGGAGAAAGCTTATTGTAGAGATGCGGAGGAGCATAGTGAGAGGTGGGAATATCAGAGAAAGTTCAGAGTGGACATGAATAGACTGATCTGGGCCATGTTGGATGGGGAAGGGAAAGGAGAAGAGACAAGGGAACAAGGTGCAGCAGCCAGGAGGCCAGATGTCCCAAAGGGAAGGGGTGGTTAACAAAATGTCTGGATTATATAGGGAGGAGCCTCTGGGGAATGGGCAGCCCGGGCTCTAGCCTAGACAGTTCAGGGTAGAGGGTGGGATATGAGAGCCATACCCTATGACAGGTAGGGACTGAGGGATGCTGGGAGAACCTGGCAGCCAAGTCTGCTTTGATACACTAAATAAGCACCTAAGATGTTTTCTGGGTTTGCAACTTAACAGTATTCTCATAGAAAATCTTGTCTTTGTCCTCTTCAGTTGGCCTTTCATGGAGAAAACTTTTATTTATTTTTATTTACTTTTATTTTTATTTTTTTTTTGATACAGGATTTCTCTGTGTAACACTTCTGGCTGTCCTGGAACTCACTTTGTAGAACTGGGTGGCCTTGAACTCACTTCTGCTTCTGGAGTGCTAGGATTAAAGGCACACACCACTACCACCTAGCTGAGAAAATAATTTAAAAGTTTATTTTATTATTGATTTATGTGTGCTTGTATGTGTCTGTGCACATGCACATGGTATATACAGAAAGATAATGATGCCTCTGCTGTTAATGGAAACAAGAAAAGGATGTCGGATCCCTTGGAGCTAGAGTTACAGGCAGTTGGGAGCAGTCCAGGGTGGAGGTAGATGGAAGTGTCTGTCCTGCCCAATCCTGTAGTCGTTCACTCCCAAAGAAACACACAGAGGCTTATATTAATTATAAACTGTTTGGCCTATTATCTCAAGCTTATTATTAACTAGCTCTTAAAATTTTAATTAGTTCATAATTCTTCTCTATGTTTAGCCATATGGCTTGATACTTTTTCACAGTGAGTCATTCTCATCTTGCTTCTTCTGCATCTGGCTGGTAACTGCCTCTCTGCCTTTCCTCTTCCCAGAATTCTCCTGGTTGGTTCTCCACCTATACTTCCCCTGGCTACTGGCCAATCAGCATTTTTTAAAACACTATGAGTGACAAACTTTACACTGTACAAAAACATTATCCCACAGCAGGTGGACAATGGGAACTGAACTGGGATGAAGAGTAGCCAGTGCTATGCCTCTGACACATCTCTGCCTGTCTCTCAACAAACATTTATTTTTAATATTTATTAGTAAGTTTTCAATTTTACAAGACTTTTTTAGGGCTTACTCTAAAATAGTCTAAAGTTATAAAACTGATTTTGAGCTTCTATGTCTTGGCTTTCTTGGTAGTTTTGTGTGTTTTATGTTTAAATCTTTGATCCATTTTGAGAATTTGTGTAAAATTTATGTTTAAGTTGAGGTACATTTTATTGGTGTCTTCATAGACCACCTGGTGTAAAAACTCTTTCCTCCATAGACTTTCTCCATAGATCCCCTGAGCATTTTTGAGTCTGTTTCTGATTTCTGTATTCTGTTCTATATCTATTCAACTAATACCAGAGAGTTCTGAGTACTATTGTTGCAACCATGAATAACAGAGTCATCTATTATCTTTGTCAAAATTATTTCAGCTGTTTTAGGACTGTGTCTGACAGTAATAAAGTAATTGTATGTTTGTGTATAGTAAATTACATTATATATATATGTATGTATGTATGTATGTATGTATGTATGTATGTATGTATGTATGTATGTATGCTAGGCTTCCTTAACCTCCTTGTTCCCCAGGGAATGGTGAGTGCACTATCTGTCTGCCCGGTCTACAATCCCACGATTCAGGACAATCAGATGCGATAGAGAGTCAAGTCAAAGCAGGAACTCAGTTTATTACTGTGAGTGTCAGATTATATAAATCAAGTGACATCCTGTGATGTGGGGGTACCTCCAGCCAATGAGAGACAGTCAAGCCCTCCCTCTGGCTGGAGGGACATCTACTTAGGTTTTTCTGTCTCATCCTGGGTAGCTGTGATAGTCCCTCAAACTTGAGCCAGGCACTCCTCTGTCCTACAGGTCTCATGGCACAGGCCCTGAGATAATTTTGGCCAAACACATGTTGTGTTGGTCATGAAGAGACACCATGACCGCAGAAACTCTTATAAAGGAAAACATTTAAGTGGGGATGCTTACAGTCTCAACGGTTTCAGAGGTTTAGTCCATTGTCATCATGGATGGAAGCATGGTGGTGTGCAGACAGACACAGTGCTAAAGGAAGACCTGAGAGTAATTTTTTTTTAGAAAATACTCTGTATTTTAAGTTGTTAGATTTATAACAATGCAGTTTTCATGTCACTTCTAATTGTGTTCGAGATGCCTGTAGACTTGTGTTTCCTTGTGGAGACTAGAGGACTTGTTTAGAATCATTTCATTCTGGAGATTGGCAGTCTGTGTCTTCTCTTTCCGTCACGTGTACTACAGGTTAATTAATATTTTGTAAAAGCCTGTTTGGGTTTCAAAGACTTTATTTCTATTCTTTTTATATTTCAATAATATTGATTTATCTAATTTTTTACTTCTTTCTTTTTTCTGTATTTAGGATTTGTATCTATTCTGCTTTTTTAATCTAGTTTCTTCAAGTAAAAACTTAAGTTATTAACTTGAAGTCTTTTCTTTTTCTTATAGCAATTGTAAGCATTTAGTGCTATGATCTTCCTGATCAGCACTGTATAAGATGCCACTATATGTTTGCTGTACACCTTTTCTTTTTCTTTCTTTCTTTGTATTTTTAATAGAACTCTTGTTGACCTGTAGACTATGTGAAAGAACATTCTTAAGAGATTTTTTTCCCCTATTGTTTTTCTTAATTCGTGGTAAGATAGAGAACACTGTGTCTGGTTTCAATCCTTCCAAATCCATGGATGATTTTTCATGGAGGTACTAACTCTGTGTCAAAGTTTGAACTTCAGAGATTTTCTTGTTGACAACATATAATTGGGTGACATTCTTTAGATCCATACAACAGTCTCTTTCTTTTTTTCATTGATACATCATTTAGATCATATGTTCCTGGTAGTTATTCACATGTTAGCTTTGTGGACATAATAGCATTTTCCAGTAATCCCAGCATTTTGGGATGCTAATAAAAGAGGTTAGTCTATGAACCATAGTGAGGCATTAATTCCAAACAACAAACCCAACAACTCTAGTATGATGTGATGATTAAATTTAAGTGTCAGTATGGATTAAAGGTACCTAGATGGTTTTCATGTTTGTCTGAGAGTGTTCTTAGAAGACAATTGCATGTGAAATAGTAGAGAAAGTAACATTAAAGAAATCCCCTCTAGTGTAGGCAGACATTATATTAGTCTGTTGAGGGTCCAATAGAACAGAAATGTAACAAATGATAAAAATGTGAATTGGCTTTATCTGTGTGATATGTGAGACCCATTTTTCATGCCCTTGCATATGATCTTTGTATTCTTGGGACTTTAGAGTCATAAATTTAAATAAGTATGTTACTAAAAGACCACTACTGAGATACTGTTTTTTTAAAGTTGTGTTGGTAAAATTACAACCATAATGACAGATGAAGGGTAAGTAACTTCTGCTTCTTCTTATTTTCTATTGAATTGTCTTGTGCTGTTTTCTATAAGTTTCTAAGCTTATAATTTTATTTTATTTTATTTTTTAGTATTTGCCTATATTTAGTGTTGGCTCTACTTCAATTTCTTTTTTAAAGCTTTATTTATATATAGGTCACCCATTTAACATGTGACGTTCAGTTTTCAGCATGCTAGCAAATATGTAAAGCCATCACTGCAGTCAACAATAGCCTGCTTTCATCATTATTTGACCCTGTTAAGCCTCTCATTACCAACTGGTCAAAAATACCAGTCTGCTTTCTTTTTCTATGTATTGTCAATTTAGGAAATTTATTTATAAAATAATGTTTCCTGTCTAGATTTTACTTAGCACAAAATTTATGAGACTCATCCATTGTATAGTGTATATAAACACTTCATTCTTTTTTACTACTGAATAATATCCCATAATGTTTATAGTGTTTTATGGGTTATCTTTTCTCTTAGTTGAACTAACCTGTGAAGCACAGAGTATTTCCTTTTGCTGGGGTCATATTGATCTGTTTCATCTTTTTGCCTCTTTCTTGTCCTTCTAACGTCAGATCTTTGTCAGATCCAAAGTCTTAAGGATTTTTTTTTATATGTCTTCTAAGGGCCATGTAGCATTTACTCTCATAGCTGTGTACACATTATTTATGTGAAGGTGGAGGCCAAAGATGATCTCTGGGTATCACTCCCCAGAGATATGTCTACCATCTTTTCTGAGGCAGAGTCTTTCACTGGTCTGGAATTTGTTGGTTAAATTAGGCTAGCTGGCTAGCTACTTTCCCAGGTTAGGGTTTACATGCACATACCACCATGTTGGACTTCTTTGTATGACTTCTGGGAGAAACAAACTCAAGTCTTTGGGCTTACATCAATCACTATAATCTGTACCATTTCTCAGCATTGAGTATACATTTTTAAATTAATGTTTTAGATAGTATGGCAAGGTATATGCCAACTTTTTTTTAAATATACATACTTTCTCTAAAACATTTATGGAAAATATTATCTTCTCCCATTAAGTGGGTCCAGCACCCTTTGTTAAAATAATATCAGTTGATCAAAGAAAAGTGATATTTATCTCTATGGTTTTAGTTACAGTTCATTAACTTCTGTCTGCTCTTTGAAGTGGCATTCTGCCACCTTTCTATAACTTCACAGTCAGTTTCAACAGCGCAAAAGTTCGAGTCTTCCAAGCCTTGACTAAGTCCCTTGCAATTCTATATAAATAGTAGAATATGCTCATCAATACCTAATCCAAAAATGCCAGTTGTAGATCTATTAAGGACTGTGTTGAGTCTATAGGTCATTTTAGCAAGTTTTAAAAAGTGGACAACATTCAATAGTTTAGTCAATGAACATGGGATTCATTTTTATTTTCATGAATTTAAATATTTTCTGATATTTTTCGCCAGAGTTTTATAACCTAAAATCAGTTCAGTGGTAGTAATGTGTTTCCCTGCATATAGTCTTGGGCTTAGCTCCAGAACCTTCAAAAACAAAGCAACAACATGAGCTTTGCAGGTCTCTGCTATTTTTTTCTAAGAATTTTATTCATTTTGATGCTGTGGAAAATGGAAAATTATCTACTTTCATTTATGAGTATTTATCATAAGTACACAGAAATGTTGCTGGGCAGTGGTAGCACACAACTTTAATCCTAGCACCCTGGAGGCAGAGGCAGGTAGCTCTCTGTGGGTTCAAGGACAGCCTGGTTTACAGGATGTGTTCCAGGACAGCCAAGAATACACACAGGAAAACCTTGCCTTGAAAAATCCAGAAATAAAGATATTCTTTAAAAGTATATAGACATGCACTACAGTACATTAATAATCATGTGTGTGGTGATCTGGTCAAAGTTGACCTTTTAGTGGTTACTGCACATGTCGACCAGGTCTGATGTCATCACTGCACTTCACTCTTGCAGCAGCTACCACTATACTTGCCATGTCTTTCCTCTCCTGGTGCCCCTGGGTAAGTGCACAGTGCAGTGCCCGCCAGGATCTTATCTTTATCACACCCAGAGTTCTCTGAGCCATTTGGATGTGTCTGTTACTGTTTTGTTATTTTTAATTCTTCTAGTATTATTGCTCTAATATTTTCTTTCACAATTTTACTCATTTTCTCTTGGATTTTCATTTATGTTAATGTCCACCCATTTCTGTGAAGGTTTTGACTCTATCACCCTCTTCCATTTTAATAACTCTGTTGCCCTCTCTCTAAGTTTACTGACTCAGCCAGTTCAACTCCACTATCTGGAAACTCTGAGAAACATTTCATCTTTATTATTGTACATTGTAGTTTATGTGTACCCATGGAATTTCACAAGTGAGTTCTGGGCTAGTGAAGTGGCTCAGTCGTAGGTAAAGGTGTTTGCCACCAGGCCTGACAGCTTGAACTCCATTCAGGGACCCACTGTGAGACTTCCTGTTTGTGCTTGCTCGCTGTCTTATGTAGTGAATACCTCGTTTATTTTAGTGAATTCTCTGTCCCCACACAGCACCAAGGGTCTATCCTTACTCCTTGAGGATGGAGCCCTGGATCCAAGGACGGTGACTCTTGGGTGACAGTTGTTTGGAAATGTTCACTCTCCCCCACGGAGTGTAAGAAGTGTGGAGCTCCTGGCCTGTAGGTCTTGCTATTGTTCTCAGCAAGGCTCCAGGACATGAGAATTTGGTCTTTGTAAACAAATTCCTGAAGTCAGTTTTAGAGATTGACTCAGACACTGTGAGGATTTCACCCAATCATCTTTCCCTTCTGTTTTCTCCAGCAGACAGTTGGCAGACAGTTTTTCCTACACAGCCAATGAATCTCTTACTAGCTCTCCAGTTACTCCCCCATCCCCCCACACTTCCACAGGCCTAACTGCCTCTCTACAGTCTGTTAAAAACTGTTTCAGTTCTTTCAAAGCAAAATCCCCAGAGTCACAGTCCTGGAGCTATTGGTCAAGATGCCTGTGTTTGTCTTTCTAAGTGACTGGACAACTTGTATTTGAAGTTGCACACTTATTGGACTGGTCCAAGGTCATTAGGCTTTGACTTGCCTCACCCAGCATAAAACCACTGTTTTAGGAACAGAATAGCCAGGGACACTGGGGATCTAGTACCTCCATAGCACCATGCTGGAGATAGAGCATTCTACCCATGGGGCTGGGCAGAAAAGTGTGTCATTTCCCATAATGGCACACAATAAGAGTTCTGATGGCATCCTCTAGCTAGGAGCTACAGGGAGAGGGACCTGTGCCCTTAGCTGCACCTAGTCAGTAGCTCTGCCACAATGAGCTGGGGGAAGGGCAGGGGAAAGGAGTAGGTTCTGATCAGATACCACAGACTCCTGCTGTTCTTGCTGTTTAGCTAGCATTCAAAGCAAATGTGTCCCCATTTTTTTATTCCACTGGGAAGCAGGTTCACTGAATTCCTCTGTTGTCATACCCAGCACAGAACCAGCTGTAGTCATTTTGTTGTTTTTCTTTCAGGGCCAGGGTCCCGAGCTGTACCTGGGATTTCATACATGCTAGGCAAGTATTCTACCACAGAGGTGTGTCCCCAGTTCTAATCATTTTAACATCGCCTTCTCTAGTGCTGACTTCCACATTTTGCTTCATGACTCTGACATCGCTAAAATAATTGCTTAAAGAAGTGGTTATGTGCATCTTTGGAGTGTTCATAACCAAGAACGTCCATTTGTAACCTTGCGCTTGAGTAATACCAGGTCGCCACCATTCCTGTGAGGCATGCTTGAAAATGACACTCTCTGGAGACCATCCTACTAGATTCCTGAGAATGTCCACTCTTAAAGACTCTCTGCACTTCTCCCAGGATCCCACACATTGTCAGGACTTGCTGATCTGCACATTAAAGATGTCGGTAAATGATTCTTGGAGTGGCCCCAACTTAGGTTTGTTTTCTTGGCAGTGTCTGCAGTTGAGTGCTGGGGTTAGGAGGGACTGTCTCTGCTTCGTTTTAAAGCATTACTATGTCGAAGCTGTCTCCGGGTTAAACTTTACACTGCTCTGAAGCTTTCACTCTTTGCTTTTCCCCATTTTATTGTGTTGCACTGCTTCAGTTTCTTTTTGCCATTAATTTAGGTGCTGCATGGCAATTCATGCAAACTGAATTTGCATTTCTATATCTAATGAGCACACTTGGAATCTGAGACTTGTAAACAGCAGACTTCAGTCAGAATTTCTTTATATCCCAATCATTGTATATTTCTCATTTAGTACTTCTGTACAGATTCTGAGTATGTCCAGCCCATGATGCATAGGACCAGAAGCATTTGTTTCAGGTGTGTGTGTGTGTGTGTGTGTGTGTGTGTGTAAAACTTTCAGAATATTTGTAGCTACAGAGTGAAATGCTTTGGACTTGAGCCTGAACACCAGCTGTGGTTACATGGTTACCTTGTACACAGAGTATAAAGAAATTCTTGCACAGCATTCTCAGTATAGGTGATTAGGACTGTGACCATCACAGGAAGGCAGGAGGGGAATCTTCCACTTGTAGTATCCTGTCAACACCCACAAAGTCTCAATTCAGACTTCCAGGTCAGGGACTCCAAACCTGTATTATGCCTTTATCATCTCTGCTTTAACTTAAAGTCCATCCATTTAAGTAATGGGAGAATTCCTTCGTTTTATAAGTGTGTCCCCATGTATATCTGACATGTATGTAGAAATAACCTTCCAGTTTACCCATTCTACACATTTAGAACTGTTCCCATTGACACCATGGCCAGTGCATCAGATGAAATCCAATGAAGAGTTAATTAGTCTGACTTGGAACTACGTCACAACGTAGCCCACTGATAACATTCCAGTGAAAAGTGGATATCAATTTAATGTTGAAGAACCCATCTCCCTTTAGATATTTCAAAAACAAAGAAAATATTTTCATTTGTTTAATTGAGAGTTTGCTAGCATGCAATAACTTAAATAACTAACTTCCTTGTGAATTGATTAACTTAATTTCTTTATTTTTATCTTTAATTATATGAATGTAATATCTTTTGAAACTGAAGCATCTTCAGTTTTTACTGAAGCTTTGGGAGTTTTAGAAACTCAAACAACTAAGACTCTAATGAATCAGGTTTCCAGTATGTGTATGTCACTGGGAAGATCTGTGGCACTGATGAGAGAGAAGCCCCGGTCCCGGGTTCAGCCTGGGCCCTTTTCACTATCCTATCTCATTTTGCTTTAATGATATCTGGCCACATCAAGACATTAGAGAAATCCTTGTTCAAGGAAACTTATTTTGTTATCTTCAGAAATGTCCAAAGATTCTCACTATAGCAGCATCTTATGTAGACAGTTTAATGTATTTGTTGCTTTAGTTTTACTGTCTTAAGTATGAAGTCACCTGAAATTTTCTGGTTCCAAACAGAATTATGGCTAAAGCCCACAGCAAATGAACAAACAGAAATTACCTGTGTTGATTCAGCATCATTCTCAAGATGGATTGCTCACTTAAGGAAGGACTTAAGAAGGGTGAATCCATCAGTCACTCAGGAGAATGGGCATCATGGTGTCGTCATGTCTTCCCATTTGGGAATTTGAGAACACAGTGTAGCCCATGCACCTGAGAGATAGTTACTTCTCTCAAAAAAATTTTCAATTGCTTATGTACAGATATTAAACACCATTCATCATATGTATTCCCGTTGTTTTAATGAAATACACAGGCCTAAACCATAACATCTTAAGATTATTATTGTTATTTTTGATAAACGCTCACTCTGGCATAGGCCAAGTCATATTGCAAAGGACAAATCAAACAGGATGAGGATAGAAATTGTTTGAGTCAGGCTGTTACAGTAGGAAAAGTGTGAACTGATGGGCATTTAAAAGGAAAAAGAATGGTCCTCTGGTTTTCCTGCAGTGGGTAAACTCGGGAATTATTCCCTAGTCTTATGAAGGCACAAGGAGGACTGCAACATGTGCAACCCAACCACGTACAAGGGCCAGGTCTTAGCCTCTGCTGTATCCAAGTAGGACAAAAAGCGGGGTGGGGAGGGAACCAAGCCTTTGCTGTGTGTTGGGAGCATGGGCCCAGGTAAAGGAATAAGGCTAACAGTTTCCTCTTGTGCAGAAAAAGAATGGTATTGGTTCTTGTCCAACTCAGGGCAGAGGGTAAACATTGAAAAGAAGCAAAGCACAGTAGATGGATGGTGCACAAGGTTCATGCTAGCACTGCCCTAGTGAAACCATCTTCTGGGAGGTGCTGGCAAAGGTGTCCCACATTTCAAAAGACGGTCCCCGACAAGAAGAAAGGAAACAGTGTAAAACTCTTCCAAGGAAATAGCAGCTCCCCTCGCAACATTTATCTCTACCATCCCCTCGCTTTGATCAAAAATAATCTCAAAGGAAAGCTATTTTTGATCCAGAAACAACTCATCCTGTTCGGTTGGGCTTAAGGACACAACCCGTGTATTGGGAATGGCAATTTGTCATGGATAGTTTCCTAAGTGCTGTGCCAGGGATCTTCAGGAGGAATGTCAGCTTAGGTTTCTAAAGGTATCTAAGGACAGGAGGCCAAATCGGACTTCACCAGCGAGATCTGTAAGGTTGGGGGAATTTCTCCCTTCCCATTATCTCCATGTGACCTTTAGATTCCTGGCCTTGCAACACGGGTCTTCCTTAATCCCTGTCACATTTGGAACTTCTATTGTTCCCCAGTGACATATACATTGGTTTAGTCCCCAGACTATTCAAAGATGGTAGAATGTTTATATGGTGGGACCTAGAGAGGAAATGCCATTGTGTTTGTGTTCTTAAAAAAGATAGTGAAGTCCTGTCTTGCTCTTGGCCCTCCTTGCTTCTGAGCCACCATGAGGTAAATAACTGTGCTCGCTGCCACACAGGCACCAAATAATAGAGCCAACTAACTGTGCACTGAATTTTAGAGGGACATAAAGTGTTCATTTTACACTTGATTTCTAGTGCTAGGGCCTCAAGAATGACCTAACCCCTATGAACTGTATGGAATACTCTGTTATCGTTCCTTTAAAATGTAATGCTGCAGAAGCCCAGGCCTGTCATGCAGAGGACAATGTCTGCTCTCTTCAGCATTAATGATAATCACAGCTACCTGAGTCTGGCTACATCTAACTTATGTTAGGAGAACCCACAGAAGGATAAAAAATCAATAGTCTTGCTGGACCCGTTGAAGTACTAACGAGTCTATGCAAGGTGAAAGTCCTTCCTTAAGTGAGCAATCCGTCTTGAGAACGATGCTGAATCAACACAGGTAATTTCTGTTTGTTCATTTGCTGTGGGCCTTAGCCATAATTCTGTTCGTAACCAGAAAATATGTTGCTCTCTCTGCACCCGAATGTAAGCCTGTTCTATTCTGAAGCACTTAGCAAGCTTCGCTCTGTCACTCAGGTGTAAATTAATGAAGAGTATTTTTGCTAATCACCATTACTATCAGTGTATTAACAGGAAAGCTAGCTGAATAGCAAAAATCTTCAGGTGAAATAGCTTCAGTCAGCTCTCAGGAAGTACCACTGTTACTTACGCCGTAATAATAGACTGTCAGAGTGAAGGAAGACAGACGTGCTGGGGGACAGGCTCTTTGTGCTTGGTGTCCTACCTGCTGGGTTTCTCACAGTCAGAGCATCTCTTTGGTATGGGAGGGAGAAGCTGAAGGTCACTGAGCCCTTTGCAGAAGGGGACCATGGACCCCAAGGCTGAGAGGCAGCCCATGCTGGGAGGCCCACAAAGCCCCCTTTATTGCTGTGTGGGCAGCACTGCTTGCATCTCATTGAGAACTGCCTCACACATCCACAGGAGCAATTAAAAAGAAAGGAAGGAAACATCCGCCTGCTTGTTTAAGATGGTCAACAAAAGAAAGGAAGCCTGCCTGATATTGGAGAAAAGGGGGCAGGTCTGTAGAATCGAACTTCCATCCTGTAAAGCCTTCACAGGAAGAAGGGAGGCTGGGAAAGGAGCTTTCGCATCTGCCAAAGTGTGTGTTTGTTAACCAGTGTATAAAGAAATGAAATTTTGGTTCACTTGCCATAGTGTTAATTTCAAAATAAATTGAATACAATGTGTTTAATTTCCCAGGCTCTTCCTCCAGGGCACAGTTCTATTTATGAGCTCAATGAATACATAATAACAAATCTAAATTGATAGAGAAATAGCAACACAAAGCTTAGGAGTGGGAAAGGAATTGGGAAGTTAGGCAGGACAAAAAGACGCCATGGGAAGAAGCAGAGGATACTAGAAATGATCAGGCTGAGGTTTCAGAAGTCCTGTGTAAAACTTTGGAAGGAGGGAAATAGAGGGCACCTTCCTTCCACCGACTTCAGTTCCTGAACCTGGGCCTTCAGAGTTCTGTAACAGTTCCAGTGGGATTGTCGTCTGTTTCCTCTGGACCGTTCCATATGGTTGGGGAGACTAAAGATGCTCCACTCTGAGGACGCAGGTGGGTTTGTCTAGGAAGAGGACACCGTTCTTCTGCGCACTCATCTCTAGCAGACAGCAGCTATACAAATAGTCCTGGGATGCCTTGCAAGTTGAATCCACCCGGGGTGGGAGTAGGGGGAGAGGAGGAAGATGGAACGAATGACGGTGAAGAAGGCTGCCTATGTTACATACAGTTGGCAACCTGTGAGCTGGACAAAGGAAGTCATTTTAAAACTCCCATGTAGTCTTCATGGCCGTTGTGGGCTTTCCTGTGAGAGAAACGCTAGCATACACGGGGTTGCAGAGACAGGTCGTGCACAAGGCTTCCCACTTAACTTCACACTTTGCTGCATTCTCTAAAGACCAGGAGGCTCGTCAGCCTTGGACAGTGCAGTTATCATATACCCCAGGGACGGCAGAGAACAATGTGAGTCCAGCAGAGCTGATGCCTCTCACAGCCACCGTCGATGCTAACTGTTTGTCATTGGAACCCTGGGACACTCCCTGATACTGGTATTTTTATCTATCTTTATGCCATAAACTCCATGGAAATAAATGTGCTTGGTGTCCTCTTCTTTAAACACGAAGAATAGGCATGCTTATGCAAGCATGCGCTCACTGAAAACGGAACACTGGCTAATATTGACACACTGCTGTTCAGACTGTCGTGAGCACCTCACTACCCCCACACCTTGAATAATGGCTTTACCAGCTTCTTATAGCAGGGATACTCCTTGCCTATGTTTGTTTGTTTATTTGTTTGAGATAGTACGTCCCTGTGTTTTTC
>LOEQ01010755.1:132031-150674 GCA_001685075.1 Bramus lutescens | reverse complement strand
CAATTTTTTCTACTTTTTCTGGATTAGGGTGTTCAAGTCTTCCTGTTGTAGGTTAGCTGGCTTCTGGCGTTATCATGTTGTTTTTCAGATTGTTGGAAGAATTCTTGCATTAGCGCCTGCCCATCTCTTCCTACAAATGCTCTCTGATGGATCTTCTGGCACCTTGCTGGCCAGGGACCTTGCAGACAAAAGTCCTACCTTGCTGCAGGCAGGCTATTGAAACAAAGGAACTCCAGCCTGGTTGCACTCACCATCCTGTCCCAGCGCCCAAACCGGCTGAGCTGGGGGATCTATGGCCCCAGAAGGAGGGAAGGGAGAGGGTGCCGAAGGCAAGCTGGGATGGGGTAGGAAGAGAGAGGCAGTAGCTGGGGTTAGGAGCTCCTGTAGAATGAGCAGGAAGTTAGCTACACTTTTACTTTTGACTACTTACATCATAGTGTAGTTCGTAAGAAAGCTAGAGATTTATCTGCTACCTATGACTTACTTTATATTTAAATGAAATGCACATGTTCCAGCTAAACTGGCCTTCTTCTGCTTTCACATGGGAATTCCTCTTGTATTTGTTAGTCTCGAACCCCCAGGTCTTGATTCTTTAAGTTAATACCCACTGTTACTCTAAGCCCAGGATCTTTCTGTCTCGTCTTCTCAAGTGCTAGCATCATAGATGTGTGCTAACAGTTGGATTCTATAGCTGCAGAAATTTACAACAGAATAAGATCATATAAGAATTAAATGTATACCTCTAGATTTCTGTTCTGTTTTATTTTATTAAGAACACACACACACACGCTGAAACACAGGAAACACACAGAAACTCAAGATAAGGAAGATTTTCTTCAAAGTTATCCTCACTTAGATACCTTTACAAATGTTGCCACACATTGGCAATGCCATGAAACTGTTTTCTCTAGATTTCTCTTTGGAAAGTATTAGCTCACAGTTGGAGGTGAATTTCCATGTCTTGGCTGCACTTGTAATAAAGGATGAATTATGTTATGGTTAGTAAGAGGATTTGTATGTGTAAATTTTTCATGAACTGAACACTTTGTGCCTCATTATCCTTTGGAGGATCTGCTTCCTACTCTAAGCCTGACTATTTTAAGCAGCTGGTAAGAGTAAAATCCCCCAGACAATGTCAGCGATAAGCATCTTTCCCACTCTTTTTTTGTTTCTATAGTAATGCTTTTTAGTGTGGTTGTATTGAGGACACAGCATTGGAGAGGGTCAGAAAGCACATATTATACTTGACTATAAACAGAGGAGATCATGGGGTGGTTAATGGTTCCGATCTTGAGAAGAAGTTGTAAGACCGTGACACTTCATGAAGACCTACGGCCTTTGCATCCTGCAGATGGTTTTATGCTTAGTTTGGAATGAACTGAATTTAAGAATCACCATTCATTGGAAGGACAGTTCAGGTTCTGAACCTGAGTTATCAACAAAAGTGTAGAAAATCATATAAATACTAGCAGTGGAAATTAGTTAGGTGAGTGAGGGCTTCTGGGAAATGCCGCTACAGAGGATGTATCCTCGCTAGCTCCTGTAGTACACACTGAGAAATGAGAGCGGAACAAGATATTCTCCTTCCTGATCCTTTCTACATGTGTTTTCCTTTCATTTTCTACTTTTGATGACCTTATTTTCTCATAGTTTTTCTCTTTTACTTTTCTGGCAATCCATTTTCTCCCCAGTGACTATTTTAAGGTGTAGCTCAGAAAAGGAAAACTCACTGGGATGGACTTCAGTGATACATAATCAGTTTTTTCAAAAACTAATGGACAAAAAAGGAAAAATAAATAAATTTATTTGTAGAGCATAATCATAAGTTGAAGATCTTGTCAGTTTTATTGTCATTTATAAAATCATTATAAAGTGATTAAAAAGAAATACATGGAATTGTTACACATTGTTTTACATCTGTGTTTGTATATGCCTGCCTTTCCTAATATCTCACACATAGTGGGAAAAATAATCTTAAAATGTGTAGATATTATTTGAAAATCAAAGATGTTGTTAAGGAGACATTTGTGAAGGTAACGCTCTTTCTTCTAGAAGCCAATACTGTGAGTTAAAATCCTGATACAAGATATGGCATGCTTCCTCACTAACTAGTGGCTCCCAGAACAAGACAGGGTATTAATATTGCTCTTGAGCACTATCCAAAAACAGGTCTTAAAATTTTACTTCTGAGGATGAGGATGCTACAAACTTGGATTGAGAGCAGACAGAAATCAAGCTGGAACTGGGTTGGAAATTCACTCTGATTCCTTAAACACCACAGCACCAGAAGGTACTACGTGCGTCGTTAAGGAGGAGAAGTCATCAGAAGGTATCATGAGCTATAGTGATGACCTATCTGACAAGACATACCCACCCACCAGTACATAGGGGTATGGTCACTATGGAACGACTAACGTCACTCTGTGATGAAATTTGTGATTAGCTCTCCAGGAGGAAACTCATGCCTGGTATTGGATTCCTTGATCAAGACCCTGTGGCTGAGAATATCCTGGGGAGAATGTACAAACTTCTTCTATAAATGGAAATGGTATTGAACTGCCTTCTAAAACTTATACTTTTATTCATGGATTAGGATTGCCCTCAGTCATCCTTGGATAAGTTTCTTTCTACGGTGGGGGGTGTTATTGCAGCGACTCATTGCAGCTCCATGTACAGAGGACAAATGGTGATAATGTGCTCATCCTTAAGTTGAAAGCTATGGGAACCCCCACAAGGGCTGAGGGAGCGTTACAAAAGATCACACAAGAAGGACCTATAAGGACCAGGGGACAGGAAGAAACGCTGTGAAATAAGTTCCTCTAGACATGGCATGACTGTTGCATATTCAGTGCAGCTGTGCTTCCCGGCATGCACAATGCTGGGACCGCCATCGTTTCACCAACAGGGATAATGGATCGCCATGCCTCAACCCCACCCAAGAGCTATGAGTGCTAGCAGTTGCTAAGGGGAGGGAGGCCGCTTTTTAAATAGTGTCCCCATTGATGCCTTACCAAGGTGGTTGTAAATAACCCAGTCTCACTGGTGCGAGCAATAATAATTACATTCAGTCATATACCTACAAAATCCAACCGCACATAGAGGTTTTATTGGAAAGAAGAAGAAAGGTTTCTGCAAGAAAGGAAGGCGATTAGAAAGGGTAGTGGGGATGAGCATGACACAAATGCATTAATATACCTGTATAAAATTGCCAAAGTACTCTTTTAAAAATGTGCAAAATATGAAAATAATTCAATTAGGTTTAATTTTACATATGCACCTGTTTATAGAGTTAGAAAAATGCTCCCTACAAGCTAACACTTGTGGCAATGATAAGACAGTATAGCTCAGTAACACACCCTTTCTAGCAAGGAGAGAATATGGTCTCCGAGAATATGCTATGAGGCCCCCATTGACTTCAGTGTGTAGGGAACTTGGCCTCCTCTCCCCAATGCATTCTATAACACTGAAGGTCAGTGAGAGCTTCTGAATATGATTCCTCCTCTCTTATGAAATCGAACTAAACCCCCTGGCTCTATGCCTGGAAGATGCCTTTCATTGTGATTTCATGTATTTACCTTGAACTAAAATAGTAGTATACATCATTGAAAGATGCTATTGAAAAGCATGTGAATTTTAGTTGACAAAAGCATACTGACAATAACGTCAATCTCTATGTACTTAAGAAAACACAGCAAAAAGCTTGTCAGGATAACCAACTCCCCTTTGTCTAGAATGATTTGCTTAATAGTCAAATCTAAATGGTTTCTTCATTTACTTCATTAAAAATTGAAAAAGCCTCCTTGTGAAGCCACAGCAGCTGTGGTTGCCTGCAGATCACCCACACAGGATAAAGCCAACCACCATTCCAGCATTCCCTCACTGATTGCTAACAATAGACCTGGACCTTGGTTTGTTGCTGGGCTGTGGTTTCTTGTAGTTTGGTCATGTAGTTTGATAAGGGTCTTTGACTCCTGCTTTACTTGTTTTATTAAAATAATGATGACATATATAAACCTAGCAAAAATACTGACTATGTGGTCTACATATTTTTATCTACCTTAGGTACTGAGTATGCATTCTATGTATATCAACCTAGCATAAATAAAATAAATAAAACTGTGTGTTTATTCTATGACCTACGCTTAAGGAAAATTTCCACACACCACATTTAGTGCTGCTTCTTGTGGCCTTCAATGTTGTTCAGTAACCAAACCATATGGAATCTTCTTTTCAACATGATACCTTTTTATTATATATCCACATACCGGGGTTTCTGGCCTTTTCTCTCCGGTCATTCACAAAAAATTGGAGTTTTGTAGACAAATATTTTATATATATATATATATATGTGTGTGTGTGTGTGTGTGTGTGTGCGTGCACATATGTCATGGACATATAATGATATTTATATGTAATCATGGACATATAATATATATGACATATAATCATGGACAATATTCAAAATAGCTTTAAATACAATTCAAGATATCATGAACATTATCTTTTGTTTTGTGTTTTCGAGACAGGGTTTCTCTGTAGCTTTGGAACCTGTCCTGGAACTAGCTCTTGTAGAACAGGCTGGCTTCACACTCACAGAGATCTGACTACCTATGCCTCCCAAGTTCTGAGATTAAAGGTGTGTGCCACCACTTCCCAGCTAATGAACAAATCTTTTGTTTGCATGTTTGAAAAAAGGATATCGAGAATGCTCCATGTCTCTTAACTATAGCACTGAGATCAGCAATAAAATGATCTGCAGTAGCAGTCGATGTCTAATCAATAACAGCTCACTAACGTGAGGACCGTCAGTTTAATCAGGGAGAATCTGCATGTCACAGTGGTCAGTGGAAAGGCTTGTCCATCAATGTGCACTTCAACTCTTAGTTTGCTTCTGACAAGTTACAATGGGTTTTGTTAAGAGACTCACGTGCAAGCTAATGGGGAGCTCATTTGTCATTTTAATACATGATCAATACAATCCATAACCAGTGTTCAGATTCATTTACTAAGGGAGAAAGGCCAGGTGAGTGTATTTCCTCGGTGTCTTGTTTTCTACGGATCTGATACATGTTCTCTTTACAACATAAAGTGACTTTCCCTTGTCCAGTGTAAAGCAAAATATTTCTACATATTTGCTGAAGTAAATAGTTATATGTATTTTTCTTTGGGTTCATTTATTAGTTTTTTTTAAATCTCTGATTCAAGCAATAATCCAAGAAGGTATCACTAGACTTTTAAAAAATATTGAATTGAATGTCCTGGACACTGTTTATACTTCTACAAAAAGGTCATGGTTTTTGTACACAGAACACAAGCTATTATTAGTCCAGTTTATCAAAACGTGAAATACTGATTGGCCAGTAGAAGATAATCAACTATATGATAATGATTTCGTGCTAAGCCCTATCACTTGGATTTTTGAGATTTCACATTGCTAAAGTGAAGGAATAAATTCTTTTATCTATATGTAATGTTGTCCTTCCCTGGATATCCAATAGCAGCAATATTTGCCTTTAATTTGACTCCTTTAAGCAGAAATATACAGTTTTGAGGGTAAGTGTGCTTAAGGGCAAAACTGTGACTTGCAGACTTTGATAGACAATGGGGTATTAACAGTAACTTACACAAATAGAAAGAGAGACCTCTGTGAAGTCCACTGCCTCCCAATGAGTCTACAGATGGTTACCTGAGGAGGTCCATCATCCCCATGACGATTGGTGTGAACGTGACTTAGAATGAAAGGCAACTAAAAACAAAACAATGTAGGTGGTTCTAAGGAAAAGAGCACCAATTTTCTACGTTTACAAAACCTTTCCTGTTGCTTTCATTTCTTGAATATGAAACTTGAAATCATAGAGAGGAAAGATGGTGATTTTCAGGTATGCTGGTATTTCTGAAAGCGTTATTAAACTTTCAGATGAAAATCGAGGCACACCATGAGGCATTTCTGTAGAGCTACACTATTGATTCCGTCCAACCCTTCTTTTAGCATTCTAAAGTCATATATCTATATAGTATTGAGTATCGTGGTCTGTAAAAAATATATTCATGACAAAAACATCCATTTTGTTGGAGTGGACTAGAAAGAGAGACAAAAACAAATGTTACAGAACTTAAAACTCACAAAAGAGTCTGATTAAATATATAGAATTTGCTAAGTAGAACATGTTTTCTAAAGACACAGTTCATTTGAAACAACTTATAAGGTGGATTGCTTCAATTTAGAAATAAAAAATTCAGTAATAAGGGAGAAAGCTAATAATGTTTAAAGAACATAAGCAATTATATATATATATATATATCTGTTAGAGAAAAAATTACTTAATATTTAACTTGACAAGCACGGAATGCACATACATACCCTACTAACACAATATTGAAACATTGAACTGTTAGAATTTAATTGTCAAAATCATGAGCCTTGAAATTTCAAGAACTTCCCATTACTATTTGGGAATAGACAGTGTTAAGAATGACACACTTATGTGCAAGCTGGAGTAACCACAGAAACCAGGAAAATAAAATAAGAATAAGGGGAGTTTCAAAAAAAAGAGAGCAGCAAGCAGCACATGGGTTCTATGAAGGGGAAAGGGAAAACTGGAGGTGGTTTTGACAGGGTTGGGGAGAGAAAAGGCAATAAAGAGGGTAAAGGAGAGAAGAAGGAGACAGTCAAAATATAAAGGATAGCCCTACGATGTTGGAAGAAGTAATATGGAATCATATTCTTATACTGTTATGTATAAATTAAAATTTATATATTTAAAAATATTAAATGAAGTTATGCCAGCTGGGCATAACTTTCCTCTAAGAACCTTAGACTATTTAAAACCATCCTAAGCACCAAGGGAACTCAAAATATGCATCCTCTTTCCCCCTTAGAAAAAGCTACTGTTGCTTGGTTGGTTGGCTGTCAAAATTAGACAAATTATTCCCTATTACTCAGGCCATCGTTCAGTGGGACACACAGAATTTGGAGGAATCAAGCCTCTTCTCAGAGGATTAGCCCTCATGATACTGGAAGATTCTATGCTAGGTGGCAAGAGAGAAAAGTAACCAAGAGTCTTACCTAGCTGTGATACCTATGAACCACAATAACAGGTATGGTGAGGTATCCCGACAGGTACGATAGCAGCACTTAAATCTTTTAGGCAACCAAGAGCTGTTTGTACCTGAGTGATCATCTGCCATGATATCCGTCCCAGAAAAAGCCCTTTCCTGCTTTCCTATAAACATTAGCATACATCTTTGCTAGGATAAGAAGAGAATACAGATTCTCTTACTAAAGTTTCCCGTATGAACTTTCTCATCTTCCTTCAGGAGCAGAACCCTACACCGGCACATGAATGTTGAAGGGGAACACGCAGGTGCTTCTCTAGTATCATGAACAGCATGTCTTTGTATTTTCTTCATTACATGTCTCTTACCAGATAGAAATTTCCTAAAACAGATACATTGGTAGCCAACTTTTTAATTCAACAATGTGGCACAAAATGAAACAGTGATGAACATTGGCTGACATGTCAACCGGTCAATTATTTAGAACAAGTAAAAATTGAACTTAAACTTTGAAGAATTGTCTACAACTATGAAATCATTAAACTCTAAGAGTGATTTTTTGTTATTTGTTCTTGTTCATTAACTTAGCTTTCTGCTGATTTTTCACTCTCACATTTTCTTGACTAATTTTCCTGTTTCAACTTACGCTATCATTATTCATTCCTGCTAGCCTATTATATTTATACCAATTCAAAAGCTCATTGTAATTTTTTACTTCACACTCCAATTCCAATCTATCATAAAAGGTAAAAACTGGATAATCAACCAATCTTTAAACCACTAATAATTTACAGTCAGAACTAAAGTCTCTATGTCTAGCATGAATCCATCTCTTAAATGTAAACATGCTTTAGTTTTTTCATTTGAACAGCTCCACCCTCATCAAGAAAATATCCTAGTTCAGGGGACTGAACATCAAATTAGTTTATACTACAAAACTCACACTGTACTCCTTCAGGCCTCTCCAAATCTCTTAGACTTAAACACTGCGATGGTCCCTAAGGAGGCAAACTGCTAGTGACAGCCCACACCTAGACCCTTGCCTTCTGTTGATCCCCTATTTCCATCCTCATTTGCTCCACTCCACTTCAGATAGTCACTACATCTTATCTAGTGGGAAATACCTATTGAATTTATCTCCCACACGACTTCCCTGTTCTGAAATCTCTCTGATGTGATAAAAATCTAGAATGCATGAGTAATCTCCCTACATTGCAGGTTGGATTGTGACTTCCAAGTTTAAGAATTTATTTAGGTTCCCACTTCCTATTTGGAAACTCCAACCAATATTAAAGAATTCCAAATCATGTTTTCATCCAAGCATATTTTTTAGCATTCTAGTAAAGCATTTTGCCTGTATTCATGCAGCAAACTTTCACTGGTTCCATTAGAGTTTAAAAGACTGACCTTAAGCAAAACTGATTATCAGTCAGGCAATATTTATTATTGGAAGCTCTTAATATATAACAGGGGTTAAAACATATACTTACTTATGTACACATGAATTCATACACATACTGATATATGAAAGAAACAGAATTTAGGCCAAAATTAGTAAATCTAGTAAGAGCTTTAGAAAGAATAAGTTTAAGGAACACAAAGTATGTCTGCCTCCAAATTTAAAAAGATAAATAAAAGATTTGTAAATATTTGAGCAAAAGAATATTAAGGTTTTCCTCCCAAAGGATTCTATCTCCTTATCTTTTATGACCACATTATCCCTTGATTTAGATATAATATTTTCCTCAATATATTCACCCCTGGAGCTTTGTTTATTATGTGTTTCTCATTCCCAAATCACTCAACATGTAGATACCCTACCAATCTTTCTAATGAATTAAATGCTATCCATGATGTCTTCCTTGTACTATTAGCCAGTGAAGCACTATTACAAAGATCAATAAACCTATATCTTTCTCATAACTTAGTTCTTTAATGCCAAGTCTTATGTTTTATGCATGCCAAACACTCAGTGTTTCATTTGTTCAGCAAATATACAATGAGTACCTATTGCATACCACGCACAAATGTGAATACAGCTCTCAGAATAGGATGGAATATCCCTAGTGCAGAGCTCACCCTGCAAGTGTGAAGCAAGTGAGATAAACAAGAGCAAATAAGCAGGTAAATATTTAATGTTTACTGAGTTAATATCTGTTGGTGAGAAGAAAAGAGAGCAGGGCAGCGTATAGTAGGAATTGCTAACAGGGAAGTTTCTGTAATGTGCTGATATCGGGCACAGAAAGGATGTGAGGGTAGTCAGCTCTCTGAATAGAAGAGAAAAGAGAACTTTGAGTAGAAAATGCACTGGGGATTAACACCTGGAGAGGGCTAGCGCTTGGCAATATGAGGAACAGGAAGGTGACAGAGTAGAGTGTCTGGGGAAGGAGATTCCAGAAAAAATAGAAATCTAAAACGGCTGTACACCATGATAAATGATATTTTGAAGACAAGATAGGAAATGAGATTTAGAATACAAATTTAATAGGATCATGGGTTCGGAAGCAGAAAAATTCAAAGACATAATTAAAGTTTAAGGAAATTTTCATCTAATTCTTCAGTTTCATCAAAGTTTATAAGTAGATTTAAAAGTTCATTTCTTTGAAAGATAAACTGCAGATCTCTGAGTGCTTACAATGTGCAGCCTCAAACTTTAAATTCGCCTCACAATCACCACTGGCTAAGTCAGTTGCTATTTGTATTACAGATCAGTTATAACTAGTTGTCAATTTGAAATTCTAGTTCTGTCCAGGAACAGGAATCTGTCAAGTCCATTGAAGAGTCTCTACATGTAAAATGCAGAATGGACAATATGAAATAACTTAATTCATTTTATGCTTAAGAATGAATTAAAACTATGTGGAGTTATATGCTTGAAAGTAAAACTGGGAATTTTATGTGCATTTAGAAGTCTATAAATGACCCACTAAGATAGCATTTCATGAGGTGTCCGATGGATTTATTAAAAATAAGTACTAAGAAAATTGGCTGTAGTCAACAAGATTTCAATTGACATGATCTTAATTGTAATTTTGTTAGGACAATGATAACAAAGATCTGTCCCTTTGACTTTTATCATACACCACAAATAAGAGAATACCAATCTCAAGTGGTTATCTCTGTATACATGTTTACAGGAGCAATGCTAAATGTAACTCTATACATATGTATATCACATATATATTATACATGTACATGCATATATAGTAGCAGTAGCAATAATTAACGATTGGAACTCATTTATTTAGTATGAAGATGGGAACACATGAGCAATTGGGGGAAGGGAAAAATGAGTAATATAGATACACTACCAATTTATGAACTTCTTAAAAGAAAATTAAATTAAATATTAAAAAAGAAAATGAAGAAAAAATGAAAGTTGATAGGAGAAATGTTGTGGGAAGGTATCAAGAGATGTGGAGCTGGGAGTGGAGGACGCTTAGACTAGAATGCATTGTATATATCTACAAAGATTTCAAAGAATGATTTCAAAGAAAAAGAAATATCATAGTCAAGTAACTTGCATATTAGAGGCTACTCTAAGAACTTCCCTTCTTTGGACTTTGAGTATAATCTTGTCATGAAGCTTCTAAATTTTCACCATGAAATTTGGAAATCCAGAGGCTTCTGGCTCTCTGCAGTGGGGATATCAATTACACTGGACAAGAATAAGATCACTGCCAATATTTTTTAGTCAAATTTGAAGCAAACTTTAATTAAATATTGGCCAGGATGATGGATTCTGACCAGGTCCAATCCACATTTCCCAGGAAATGGTCCAAGGTCACATTTTGCAGAGTCTTACAGAGGCAAACCCAAAAGGTTATGCATTTCCACCAGGTCCTACTAGCAGCAAGCATATATCCTGATGTATTTCCAGTGTGTGTGTCTCCCACCTATATCCAGTCAGGGGCAAGTATCCATCCTGACATATTTCCTGCCTACATACCTTCTGCCTGCAAATGAAGCTGGATCAAAAAGCACGTTTAGGGGAACTAAAACATGTGGCTTGTTATCTTACATAAACAATAGCCTTCAGAACTTCAGGAACTATATGTCCTTGGGCAAAAGGCTTACAGGTTAGAGACAGTTTTGATTTTTGGATTTCTTAGGTACAGTAATTAAAACTTAGAACACAATTTCTGCTCTCACTGGCATTTTCCTCTCTAGTGTGCTGATGATTATCTTTGGGTTATCCCGTCTCTATCTTGTAAGCAAAAGCAGCAAATCATCTTTTTTACATATACACACGTTCTATTGGTTCTCTTCTTCTGTGGAATATTACCTCACAGTTAATGACTACCCCGTTTATGTTTAACAAAAGTGAATCTGACTGCTCCAAAGAGAATTCACATGGGATGGGACTTAAGAAGGCAATAGATAATTTTTGGGGATCATTAGTATATTTAAAAAATGTTTATAGCATTGCTCTTGGTGTGGATGCATGTAAATAATGATATAAGAATTATATCTACAATTTTTGGGTACGTAAGGAAAATATTCTGATCAATATTTAAGAAAAATGTGTTCACTCTTGATTGTCACCTTGACAACAACTGGAACCAATTAAAACCTAAGCATCTGGACACATCTGGGAAGGAATTTTCTTCATTGGTCATTATAGGTGACAAGATCCACTCTAAATCTAGGTCACACATTCTGGTGGGAGCTTGCATAAAAGGTCATGGAAGAAAGAAGGACTTTCGACATTTTATCTGGCTGCCCTCATTCTCACATGGAAATTATCTATCTTGCTGTTGAGGCATTCCTTCACTAGTATTAGAACCTACTTCTTTGGGATGTCAAAATAGGCTGAAGACCAGTTGATATGCAGCCTCCTGGAATGAATAATTACAAGATTCATGGAGTTCCTGTTCAGAGATCCTTATTGGTGGGCTAACTAGATCACAGTCTATAAGCCTCTAGAGAACACTACAAAAATGCAAAATGAAAGGCATTAGGGACTGATAAGAGGAATTGAATTTCACTGTTTCTTTGCCTACTGTTTTGTCTGAGAAAGTGGTTGGGTATTGGTTCAATATCCTGAGATAGAGGAGATGTTATTAGTAGTCAGATTTTGTGCTTTTATGGGGTTTTTGTTTACTTCTATTATCAGATCTATCCCATTGCTCTACACTCAGAGGAGGGGCTAAGTGATTACATCAACATCACTTTTTTACATAATAGCTTAAAACAAGCCAGTCTCTTTTTACCACCAAGCACTAAAGTGTTTAAGTTAAAATTCCTGCAAATCCATGATGAACGCACCACTTTAACCCCCATTTGAAAGACACCGACACTGGAGCACAAAGTAACTCTATAACTTTCCCATTTTGGTATGAGGAATGGGTGTCAGGAACAGGGCTTAAACCCAGGCTTAGATCTAGAGTTGGACATTGTCAAGGCTTATTTGGAAACGTATGAGTGGGTCATCTTTTAATGTTCGCACTGAAAGAACTGATTCTGTACAACACTTTGTAATAAAACTATACCGGGAGCTGAGAGATGGATCAGCGGGCCAGAGCATGAGCTGTGCAAGCATGAGGACCTGAGTTACATCCCTAGCTCCCATTTCAAGGCTGGGTATGGAAAATGTGGTGAAAGGGGCATCCCTAGAACATGCTGGACACCAATTTAGCGGTAAACAGAAGCCCAGGTTTGGTTAGAGACTCCAGTTCAATGGAATAAGACAGAAAGCAAAAAGGAGGACATTGAACAATATTTTTAATCTGCTGCATGCACACACACAGCCATGAACACATAAATGTATCAATATACACATATGCAGACATTTCTCTCTGACACACATTTACGCACAGGCATGAATATGAGCACAAGGGCAGTCACACATGTAGCAATTCAGGGTAATTTCTTCTTCACTGGACACTGAAGAAGGACACTTAACAGAAATCCCACACTAGCTCAGAATTGAGTATAAAAGAGGGTTATTTATTTAGGGATAGACTCACAAATCACAACCCTCTTTTGGAATGGGGAATAGCAACCAAATCACACAGCCAGAAAAGAGGCCGGACACGTGTTTTACATAGGCATGAATAGTATAATAGGCCATGCCCAAGTGGGCAGGTAACTTAAAGGCTACTGGTGGTAGGAATTCCTACAGCACCTCCCCCTTTTGTCTAAATAAGAAAGTTCTAAGCCTAATACAAAGTTATATAAAAAGGAAAACAAATAATGTGGGAGGTCCTTCTGTCTATGTGTTGCTTTTATTGGTTAATTAATAAAAAGCTGCTTTGATCTTATGGAAGGGAAGAACAAACCTAGGTGGGGAAAGCTAGGCTGTGTGCTGGGAGAAAGAACGGTGGAGTCAGAAGAGAAGCCATGGAGCAGCCAACAGAGTCAGACATGATGAAACTTTGCTGGTAAGCCACTGCCATGTGGTGATACACAGATTAATAAAAGTGGGTTAAATTAATATATAAGAGATTTGCCAATAAGAAGCTAGAGCTAGTGGGTCAAGCAGTATTTAATTAATACAGTTTCTGTGTTAATATTTTGGGTCTAAGCTAGCCGGGCAGCTGGGAACCAACAGTACATCATTCTCATATGGACTAAAATAAAATGTAGAGAACAGGGAATGGATGCAATAGCATTTAGTTCAATATTCCAAGGTCATATCATCTATAAGAAGAATTGATACATAAACAAAAGTTATCTAAGGCTGTATCTAAGCTCAGTTCTCAGCATGTTTTTTGTTAATATGCTGGCCAGGGAATGATTTCAATTGGAAAGTGCCAACCCAGAAGAAAAACAGCCAACTTTGTATTATTTGTCTACAAAAAAGGGATGACGCAGTGGAGAAAGCAATAGAATTTATTAAATGGGATAATTTTATTTCATTGAACTGGCTCTTTTAAAATACTGTTATTATTTAGAGAATTGTAAAGCAAACCTCTCAAACACATTTAAACACAGCGAATGACAAGTGGTATGTGTGTATGTTTTGTTTGCTCTTCAGCAAATGTTTTATCAAGCTTTTGTCAACAATATGCAGAAAGAAGTGAATAGTGAAATGATTCGTTCATTCAAAATCAAAAGATGCTAGGAAAAAGTAAAAACATTACTATGCTTATTGGTTTCTGAGAATGTATGAGCTTTTCCATTGTAGAGAAAAAAAACAGTGGACTGAAAGCTTGAAGTAATATGTAAATGTGCTTGTGCTTGAATCACAGTGCTAGGGACCTTTTTCTTAGGAAGAAACACATCAAAACAGACCTGCAGATATGACTGTCTTAGTCACTGTTCTGTTGCTATGAAGAAACACCATGAACAAGGCAACTCTTCTAAAAGAAAACATTTAATAGGGGGTTTCTTTGCACCTTTAGAGGTTTAGTCCATCATCACTGGTAAAGTAGTTCATTTACCAACATGGTAAACTCCAAACTCCACATCTCCGTGTCTGATGCCAAAGAGCTGTTCACATCTCCAGCTCCTTTCAGCTTGGTTGACTGCAATACACTTCTCCCTCTTGGGCTGGTTTCATTCCTGGCTTCCAGGTCTTCTTGGTAGTTAACTTACGGCTCTTGCATCTTCAACATCTTTCAGCCTCCGTTAAAATCCAGACTCCCTCATCACAGTATCACACAGCGATCTCTTTGCCCCTCCATGCAGGGGCAGCTCTGGCATATACCTGGCATCAACAGCTTTCTTTAGCAGTGGAGGGAGACTCTACAGTCCCTTCCTTGTGTCCTTAACTATGAAGTCAGAAGCACGTGAGTGAAGCTGCACAGCTCTCTTGCTTGGTGAGGCTGAAATTTGTCCCCCTTGTTCAATTACTTTTGTGTAAGCTTCCTGTTTTTAACATTCTTCTTCACTGCTTAAGCTTTTTAAAATTACTTCTTATGAGGGGAAGCTTAGCTTGATGGGGTCTTACCCTCAGGTTACCACTCCCTTATTCCATTTGGCATCAAATTTCTCTTTAAACGTTTTTACCTCCTTGAACACTGGATTTGACTTCTTTACATTTGTAGAACACCTTTCCTCCTCAAACTGCATTTTGTATTTCTCTTTCTTCGGCTTGAACCTTTTCATTATTGATCTGCATCAGAGTGATTACTAATAATGAGATGATAGAGTTAATACTAGGCTGTTTTGAAATCTCTGCCTATGTCATTAATCCCAAAACAGTTCAGATTAGCCTCAGTCAGATTTTTAAGACAAGGGCAAAAAGCAGGTATATTCTTTGCAAAAAAAAAAAAAAGCCATTTTCTAATGTTCTTCTCCTTTGAACTTTCTTGAGCTGTGTCTCCACAGTTCAAATTGCCATGAGCAGTGTCTTCCATGCTCCTACTAAAATGTCCCATTAAACCCCACTTAAAGTTTCCTATATGGTCATGGCTGTCAGAGCAACACTGTGCTCTCTGGCACCAATTTCTGACTTGGTCACTGTTCTGTTGTTGTGAAGAGACATCATGACCAAGGCAACTATTATGAAAAAAAGCATTTACCTGTGAGCTTGTTTACAGTTTTAGAGGTATAGTCCATTGTCATCATAGTGGGGACCATGGCAGCATGAAGGCAGTGCTTGCAGGAGTTGTTGGTAGCTACATTCTTATCCACAGGCGGGGCGGGGGGTGGAGGGAGACAAGATGTACTTGGCCTGCTGTGGGCCTTTAAAACCTAAGATCTCATCCCCAATGATACATTTTTTCCAACAAGGCCAAACTTACTCCAACAAGGCTTCATCTCCTAATCCTTCTAATGCCTCACAAAGAATACCACTCACTGATGACTAAGATTACAAAAATAAGAGCATATGGGATCCATTCATATGCAAACCACAACAAACAAGAGTATTTGTTTTTTTTCATGCAAACAAGAAAAAATCAACTTCACAGAATTTCCTAATTTTAATATGATGTCATGTTTGATTACTGCCGTAACAGTTATGTACACATGGACTATCTGAAAACAGGAGGATTTCCTTGTGTGTTACTGCAAATGTTGCAGGTGATTTGTAATGCATTTCCACAGACACAACAAATGGGAGCATGGGAGGAACTGTGGTCAGATTGTAATAGTTGAATAGAAGAATAAAAGAAACAATAGAAATAATAACATTTTTAGCAGAGTATATTAGAGATGATCTCTACAAAGTCTCTGTTTTCATACAAAGTACCTCCCAATAGTCACAGTCTAATCCCTTTGAATTTCATCCTAGAGTGCAGGGAATAATATCAGTTTTATCTGAGAGCTTCCCAAGAGATGATTGGAATAAGAGCCACCAGTGTGGGCCTGGAGATTTTCTTTAATAAATAAGTCTGGGTCTCAGGAATTCAGAACTATAGGGAACCAGAAGGTCATGCCCAGAAGGTCCTATGAAAATATGTGAGCATCAAATAGCAAGAAAAAAAACCTAAATGATGATTTTCTCATGGCAATATGGTATGTGTTACAAAGGCCAATACCATGAAGTAGAATGTAAATTGAAATTTATAAACAGAGATCAAAGGAATAACTTTAGCAAATTTTAACATCTGCCTCAGATACTCTCAAATAAAGCACCACAAACCATTATTCTTTTTTACATTATCAGCTAGAATTTAACAAAGCAATTTTAAAGAATATCTCAAATTCTCATACCACAGGTAAAAACAAACAACATGAATAAAAGGTATTTTAATAGAACTGAATATTTGCTATAGCTTACAGGAGCATTATATTGCTTTGTTAGTTTTATTGTAGATACAAATGTCATCCAAAATAATGCACAAAGAGATAAACAGATACATCCTATTTTTTAGAAGCCTAATGAGACACAAACAATCTCCTCACTTTGAAAGCATGTGGAGAATGCCTATTGTGCAGAAGGAATCCATTCCCAGAGACACATCAACCTTGATTGTCACAGTGAGATAATTCCTACATTTGAAATTATAAAGATTGTGGGTTTCTGTTGCATTCCTTTAATTATATAAATAGTGCTTGTGTTTAATTTTCATACAACTTGTTTTAATCAATTCAACTGAGCAGGAAGAAGGTTACAGCTCAGAGCATTTCTAAAGCAAGCAGTTTAAAAGGACAGCCTTGTCCATGTCATGGATGGATGCGTTTGAGCAACAAGAGTGGTTTCAACTTCCTGCTTATTGGCATCAGTGCAAGAAAGACAGAGCACTGAAAGATAAAGATGATGAATTTAGCATACAAAAAAATTCAGCCGCCACAAATGTGAGTACAGGAAGAAAATATCAAATTCTCATACAATAAAGCAAATGCTTTTCATATCAGGTTCCGAAGACAAACAGAATATGGAGTTTCAGTTTGTTCTTTCTCTCTTCAGAGTTGGATCAACTGGCTCAAAGCATTTTATTTCAGTTCTGATGCTGGTAATGCCTTCTGCTGCAACTTCAATTAATATTCCTTTCTTCAAGACATGAATTAGATCATGATATTCATCATTCTGTGTGATAAACGTGCACTACTTAAGTATTAAAAATTAGAAGATGAAACATTCAATTATCTTGCTCTGTAGGTAGGGAATGCATCTAAAGGATGGTTGGAATAGTAACACAGGTGCTTGAGAATTTCGAGACGGCTGAGGAAATTCAGGTAGGCAAGGGAAATTAGCAGAAAGGTGAAGCAGGAAGAATAAACTCAGGAAAAGTTAGAATCAGGAGTGAGAAAGTCTTATCAGGAAGTGGTTAAATGAGGAAGACAATTTGGAGAGACAAATGAGTAGCTATCAAAGCATTATATACCAAAATAGTGGAGACATCCTTGTCAGTTGAGAAGGAAAATCAAAACCCCAAGTCTTCATCACAAACCACATTTTCATTATTGCAGTATGCTACTCTTGACTTTGATGTAATTCTAGAAGAGAGGCATGGTTGGTAGGAGAAAAAATGTATGTGAAGAAGGGTCACATTGATAACCTATATTGTTTTGGGAGTCACTTGAATTACCCCAACACACCCTTCAAAAGGGGGTATCTTGTGTTTGGTACTGGGGTTTTTGTTAGTCCGTGGTTCTTGTGGGGCACACTGTCAGCCCATGTTGTTTGACTTCATTCGTTGTTACTGTCAGAGCCAACTTGATGGAGAAAACTTATTTCATCTCAGCGTTCAAAGATACCCTCCATCATGGAAGAGAAGTAAGGAAGCAGAGTTTTGAATATGATGATCACATGACATGTATAATCAGGAAACAATGATGGAACGCTTGTGCTCTGTTAACTGTTGAAATAATTCAGGGTGAAAGTACAAGACTATAGTGCTACCGGCGTCTCAGATAGGGCCTCCTAATTAAGGAATTTTTTCACAAGCATGCCCAAAAGACTTGTCTCAAAGATGATTAGATACCTCACAAGGATAACAATCTAGTTTCAGGATCTAGGCTTAACATGAAAATAAGTAGAGAAAATGAAACAAGCCAAATAAATAAACAAGCAAAGCAAAACAAAACAGCAACAACAGAACAAATAAAACCTGATAAGGTTTTTTCTGTTTTGTCAGAAAAGGTAGAATAAATTCGGAGCTTTTTGTTCTTCTTATTCTTATTCTTATTACTATTAAAAATTTCCATCTCCTCCCCTCCTCCCATTTTCCTCCCCCTCCCCCATTCCCCCTCC